>BDUI01009643.1:0-23472 GCA_002335545.1 Apodemus speciosus | reverse complement strand
ACAGACACAGACACACACAGACACACACACAGAGACACACAGACACACACACACAGACATACACACACACACAGAGAGACACACACAGACATACAGACACACACACACAGAGACACAGACACACATGCATACACACAGAGACACAGACATACACACACAGACACACAGACACACAGACACACACACAGACACACACACAGACACACACAGACATACACACAGACACACACACAGAGACACACACATAGATACGCATACAGACACACACACAGACACACACATGCACACGCACACACCATCGTATACCAGAATCTCCAGATTCCCTGCTCTCTGTAGGGTACCCTACCTTTGGACACACTTGCCCTTCCCTTTCCTGAGCCTAGCTCAGTCTAGGGCCACTCGTGCTCCCCACATCTCTCCAGGACTAGCTACCTCTGCCCTCTCCCCCTCTCTGCTTTTAGCCATCCACCAGTCTCCCACCATCAGCCAGGAGTTAGGTGACCAGATGGCTCCAGGAGGGGTGAGGATCCAGTGGCACCAGCACCCCCAATGGAGGACACAGAGCACTGCACTCCATACTCCCTGACCCTCCTGGTGGCCCCAGGCCATAATCCTCTGCATACCAGGCTGGCAGAGGCCCAGCTAATCCTTCCTCACGCCCGGCTCCTCCCTCCGCTCCGGCAGTAAGGCCTCTTCGGCTGTCCGAGTAACCCTGCCCACTTCTGATACTGCAGAAGACAGGTGTGGACATGGCACTTCAGCCACTGAGCAAGCCAGTGCTCGGGCTGAGGGAGACTGCAGAGGACAAGCTACCATGGACAGCTTGCCCACAGTGCGGTCAAGCAGAGCAGGAGCCCGGGTAACTGGCCACATGGGACTCAAGCCCACTAATGGCGGGACTGAACTTGATCACCTGGCCACCCAGGCAGGGTGGGAAGCTCAGGCATACACTCCAAAGCCCTGCCACAGAGCCATTTCCAGAAGAGCTACCTGTAATGGATGGGAGGAGTACCCTGCCTTCTCCGATGCCCCCAGAACCCCACATCTATACAGGGCCACCCAGAAGCCCGTAGTCATGCTTAGGACCCAGGTCCAGGGATGGGTAAGACTCCCACCTGCTGTCTGGGGGCTGATTGGGCCACCCTCAGAGACCAGAAGAGTCAGCTCCCATATTAAAGTCACAGAGGGACTCTGGGACCCCAGAGTTTCTTTTATAGTTAGGCTATGCTTAGCCACAACTGCTGTCCATCACGGCCAGGCTCGAGAGCACTCTGACCCCCCAGAAGTTCTTGGGGACACTGGGGAGCCAAAGATGTACAGCTTCCAGAAAGGTGAAAATATCTACCATGGTCCTCACCCAGGTGGCTCAGGCAGGGGTCGCCTGCGACAGCCCCGACTTGACGCCATGATGTACCAACCCCACAAAGTCTTATGTGGGAAAGGAACAGGTGCTTTTGGTTGCCTACCAGAAGAGGCACACTCTCCCGGCTGCCCACCCCCAGGACGGGAAGCTCCCGAACTCCTCCATCCTGACTTCCCCTGCCCCACCTTGACGCACACAGCTCCCCCACAGAATGCTGCCTGATCCTGAGGGTCTCCTCTCTGCTGGGTCTCAGCCTCACCCAGAACCAGGCAAACAAGAGACAAGGATGGATGGGGGTCACCAAGAAGAGCCTCGGCCACTTAGTCAGCTCCGGGAGCTGTGGGCAACTATGCACCAGATCAGACCAGTATTAGTGGCTTAGTCTCTCTGGAGTCCAGCCAGCTGCAGCCCAGGCCCAGAAGTCCTGGTGCTCAGATACACAGAATAGAAATACAGGTGGAGAGGGGAGCCCTGAAGATGTACAAGGTTCCTTGGTGCTTTGGCTCCACACAGCTGGAAGACACCGTGCCTCTCCTCAGCTCGGTCTCATAGCTGCTGACCCTGGTGGCCTGGCCAGGCAGCTGCTGGGACACAGGTGCTCCCCTGGCTTGGGTGTCCTTGTCACCTCTGTGCTTCAGTTCCCCTTCTGATGAAAGGCATGTCCTCACAGCCTGAGCAGAGCCCATGGACACTGGGAACTGCTGAGGGAGAAAGGCCCTGTGCTGTTCAGAGGCGGGCAGCGCTGGTACCGTTCCACTTCTGCGAGGGAGATCGATCTTGTCCTCACACAGTGGGTAACCCAGCTTGATAGCTGCTGGGAGCAAGAGACCAACAGCCGTTCGGTGGATTCGCTTCTCCCCGGGGAGAGCAGGAAAATCAATTTACTCTCCCAATAAACCCACAAATAATACCCACAGGCCTTGCCGAGCATGTACACACGCACGGGGGAACCTTTGGGTACGAGGGCCCTTATCCTACAGGCAGGATGGGACTTGAAGCTGTTACCTAGTGAGCAGGGCTCTAAAGATCAGCAGCATGGGACCTTAGGGAATGAAGCTCTCCCAGCCCTTCCCCCCACCCCCTCCGTCTTGATCCTCCCCAGGATGCTTCCCAACCTGCGGGCCATCCCAGCCAGCATGTAGATGGTGCCTGGGGTAGAGTGGAAGAAGGAAGAAGCCGTCCTGCCCCAGCTCCACAGCGCCCACCAGAATGAGCCTGGCCCCTGGTCCCGTGCCACTCAGGAGGGAGGGACGGGCCCACACACATATGGCCAAGCTTATTTAAACGTCTGAGAACAGCCACGCATCCCCCCTCCCCCCGCATGTCTGGGCGCCTCCTCCCCAACTATTTTTACTGTATCAGGGAGTGTGAGCCGTCTCGTTCCTGCCCTCCCCAGCCAGACCCAAGGGGCCATGCTGGTTCCCGGGGTTGGGGGGACACTTGAGCCAAGGCAGGGCCTAGGGAATCTCTCTATGGCAGGGGAAACAACAACCCCTGTCCAGCCAGAGGCCATCTGACCAGGTCTGAGGCTGTCCCGGGGATGGAACAGCAGGCTTGCTCTGCTGGGTGGATGTGCCCTTTTCCTCCAGCAGTGCCTGCCCCATGGTATGCAGATCTGGCTTCTAGCAGGGGGAGGCAAATTCTGTGAGAGGGGGGTCTGACCTATCACGTTGCCCTGACCCTGGTTGAGCAGTGGGGCTGGCCAAAGGGGGACTGAGACAGGCCACTCAGACCTTGCTCTGCCCCATGTGAAGATGCCTGGGGCAGCCAGTGGTATGAGCAACCTAGAGGGTAGAAACAGGTTCTGCCTGGCCAGCCAATGTCCACTTGCCATGCTAATGAACTGGCCCACCCATGAGCTGACCTGAGCTGCCACCTTCTCTCAGAAGTTCCTGTGGGGACCTGGCCCTGGATGGTAGAGGCTGGGTAGCAGCCTGACCCATCCTTTGCTGGTGGTACCAACTTCAAGATCTTAACTCCTATCCAGCCCAGAGGGTGAACTCACAGGGCCTTATTGCTTATCCATTAGCCAAGAGGAGTGATGAACCAGGGTTCAAAGCCGTTAAGCTGTGTGTGAAGGAGCTGGGGTGTGTGTGTGTGTCATGAACTCACCTTTGCAGCCACAGTAGCAGCAAATAAACAGGGCATTCTCAAAGGTCAGCAGTATCTACTGCCTGGTGCCTCCACTTAGAGACGTCCACACATGTTCAGGCCTAAGTTGGGTCCCTCCAATCCTGCCTCCAAATGTACCTGCAGTAGCCATGGGGGACTAGTTTCTTTAGCCCACAAAGGTCTCAACATTGACTTTCCTCTATCTCCAGCAGAGCTGGGACCTTCTCTTGGGGCTGTGGTTCCAAGGCCACCATCAGGGGCCCCTCCAGAGCAGAGTGGGCACCTTTCTACTCTCTCAGTATCCCGCTATCACTAGCTGGTAGAGCTCAGCTCACAGCAGTGGCTTCAATCACATTCGACAGCCCCGCTAGGAAAGAGGACTCTATTAATAACCCATCTCTCAGTCTTCCGCTCTCTCATGTGGTCCTCATTCCTGTGTCCCTGGGGGTTCCTGTCTCTGCCGCCAGCCACTCACTTCCCGGAGGGCAGAGCTGCCCTTTCTTCCTCCGGCAGGGCCTGGTCAGCGACCGTGCATACTTGGGCTGGGCTCCTGAAGGCAAATGGTCAACCACTGTCCGGGACAGATTCTGACCCCAAGTCACTGCCCAGGACACCTTTGTAGGAGCTGTTGTGGGAATCAGGCTGCAGCCATCAGATCTTGGGGGGGGGGGGATGTCCCTCGAGAGCGCAAGTAATAATGAGAGCCAGGACTACCCTGCTGCCTCCCCTGGAGCCCAGGCCAGGCAAGGAGAGATAGCAGCAGTTCACAGGGTGGGTGGCCTCTGGGTATGGATTCAGACAGGTGCCAGAGACAACAAGCAACAAGAGGTCTGAATAAGTACCCAGCACTGAGTGACAAGGGCCCCACAGTGCCAGAGAACCGGCCAGTGAGCCCCAGCGGAAAGCACTTGTCTGTGCACAGAGCTGACTCTCCGAGTGACTTCCTACAGTGTATGTGTCTCCTGAGGTTGAAGACACCCGTTCGGACCCTTGCCAGACTGGACAGCTCTATACTAGCTGCTCCTTTCCTACCTGGTATTTGTTGAGACTGAGGCTCTCCCTAGTTCTGGCCCTCCTTCTATGTTTCCTGTGGTCACCCCTGGTAACCCAAAACAGCATGGGCTGCATCTGCGAACTGAGCTTCTAAGACCTAAGTCATTTCAATCACAGGGCCAGAAGCTAGAAACCTGAAGAGCTTCAGCAGGAAATGAAGCTGTGGGTGATGCAGAGCTGTGGCCTGGAGTCCAGATACCAACCCCCAGCCCTCTGGAGACCCTGGGCTACCGAGTCTAAGCAGGTTGAGGGCCTCCTCCCAGGATGGACTGGCCAGTTCTTCCAAATCAGGACTATCTCATGCCTACAGGCTTTCCTGACTGCCCTCCTGGGGGGGAGGGGCTGGAAGGGAAGCTCAAGGCTAGCCCCTTGAGCTATCCCAACAGCTTGCCTCATTCACCTGAGGCTATCCCCCACAGCTTACGGATGTCACCTAGCCAGTAAAGGGCTCCTGTACCTAGGGGGTGACTTCCCAAAAATCTAAGAAAGCACCCCATCCTGGGGCTGCTGCTCACCTCCCCCATCTGCCCCTTCCCTTCCCCACACAGGAAGTCTGTCCAGCCAGCCATGAGCCCTCACGCTCTGCCGAAAGCACACTCCCAGGAATACGCAGGCTCGCAGGCTCGTTTCTCTCATTACTTACTCTTCACCTGGCCCTCCCCCCAGCCAACTCTCTTTGAGATGAAGCCATAAGACCCTGGCTCAGGACAAGCCCCTGCTCCCACACCTGCCGAGAGAGAGAGAGAGAGAGAGAGAGAGAGAGAGAGAGAGAGAGAGAGAGAGAGAGAGAGTGCTTTGCTGGGCAGGGGCTTTCTGGCTCTCTAGGGAAGGTGCCAGGAGCTAGGGAACCTTCGTCATCAGCTCATTAGCGGTGCAGATGGAGGCCCAGACCCAGGACAGGAACCCATCTGCTCCTTCCTCAGCTGCATCCTGAAACTGTGAGGACTCTGCCATTGCACATCTCCTGTGAGCTGCCAGAAGACGGAGGTGGGCTTGGAGTCCTCCCACCACCACCCCTCTCCTCCTAAGACTTCAGGCAGCTGAAAACCCCATGTGTGTCCAGTCCCCTAGACCCTGGGGGCCTCAGGGCTATGTGACCGCATCTATCCCCTGCCCCTTCAACAAAGCAGGTATCCCAAACCCAGGAGCCATCCAAGGTAAAGACTCCATGGGCACCCTGCAGGCCAGCCTGGTTTCCCTCAGGTCAACCAACCCTACCACCACACTAGGGTAGGGGTTGTGGTCAGGAAGGTGTATATCCAAACACTATGCCATTGGTCCCACAAGGGCCTAGCAGAGTGTGCCCCGTAGCCCTGACCACCCTGACCATGCTGACCCTAGCTCATAAAGGGCACCTTAGGCTGGGAGGAAAGAAGGGACAGGAGGGGAGGAACAGGCTTACGTGTGTGGAGCAGCCACGCAGGCTAGGTGTGGCACRGCACTCTGCAGAGTTTCTGAGTGCCCGCAAGTTGCCCTATTAGGTGGTCCCCACACTGTCTCTTCCCTTCCCCACAGGTTTTGGGTGGGGGTCCTCAGAGTGGGGGTCACACAGGCCTTCAAGTTTAACATCCAAGTCAATCGAGGGTAGGTAAGGCCAGTCCCAGATAAGCCAGCCAAACAAATCAAGAAGGTACACCCTACTCTCCTTGGAACTTGGGGCCTTCCTTCAGAAAGTTTTTTCCTGATGTCTAGCTCAAATCACTCCTGTTGCGGCCAGAACATTGGGTCCCTTTCCCTCTCAGTCTCTTCTACCCTGGCCCAGACCAAGCTTTGTGTTGGGGCAGACAGAGACCCAGCTCAAGAGAAGCTCTCCCACACCTGCCACTGAAGATGCCTGTTCAGAGAACTCAGAGAGAATGGCTTCTCCTCACACCCAACCTCCTCGCTCTGCTCTTGCAGGCAGACTGGAGGACTCGGGCACCCCTGCTGGCCCATGCTGTCTGCCCAGGGCAATGCCAGTTCCCTACACAGGAAAGTGGGGCAGATCTAAGCAAGAGAGTTTAATTCCAGGGAACCTGGGGTCAACCTGGAAGGAAGGCTGGGGTGGTTCTGTCTGTGGTGCTGACCAGACTTCAGGACGTTGCCCCCTCCCCCCTGCCAGCCCACAGCCCCTCACAGCTCCGGACCTCTCCTTCAGACATCCCCTGGGCTGGACTGGAAATCAGGAACAGTGGCTGCAGGGTAGGAGCACCTCGCCCTGCAGAACAGAACCTCAGAACCTTTCTGCAAGGTAGCATCTACTTGCAAGATGCTAGCCGGGGTGCTACGCTGTGCTGGCAGGGAATGGGGTCACCAACTACTCTCCCAGAAACCCTAAGATGAAGAACAGCACAGCACTTGTCCTGGGGGTCTGAGCTGAGCAAGGAGAGTCACACAACCCTCTTCCAGACACCCCCTACTTGCCCTTACCTTGGTCCTGGCTAAGCCCACCAGGGGGCCCAGGCTCTTCCATGGCCCACAGGCACCAGACCCACTGTTACCGGCAAGGCCCCAGGGGGCCGGGACCCTGTGCTGGTCCCCAGTGTCCCCAAAGTTGTAGCCTGATCCAAGGCGCCCCGCGCACAGCGCCCATACCGGTTCAAAGCCCGCTGTAGCTAGCTAGCTAGCTAGCTAGCTGCTACTGCTGCTTGCTAGCAAAGAAAGACCGGAGAGAGGAGGGGCAGGATGAGGCCTCCCTGCCACTGGGACCGCCCCTCCCACGGGAGCCCCGCCTGCCCTTAACTCTTGGCTATCCGGTTCCTGGCCCACCTTGGCTGCTATTCAGAAGCATCAGTCTGAATCAAGAGGGAGTTTCTGATGGGCACTGAGCCAGCACTGTTCAGAGGCCAGAAGGGGAGGCAGTCCTGGCCACTTTTAATTCCCACAGTGGCTTCTACAGTCACTCAATATACCCACCTTCCTTTCCAAGCTGGTCCCTCCTACCAGAGGGGTAGCTATGCACCTTCAAGGAACAGAAGTCAAATGAGCCTGGCTGTCAGTTCATGGTGACCATAGGGCCCTTATGATCACCACGCCCCCAAGACCTCCAAAATGGACTAAGGTGCCCTTCCATCAGCTTTCCCTGACTGGAGGTGTCTAGCCTAGGGAAGGCTTGGCCCAGGGCTAGTTCTGTAAAAGCTCTGCCCCTGTGTTCACCCAGGTTTCCTCTGTCTGCCTCTACTGTTCAGCCCTTGCTACTTGGTTGCACAGGTTTGTGGGGTCTGGGAGATAGTGGTGGCTGTTGGTATGTCAGGGAGTGGCCCCTGTGTCACCTGCCCTGGGGCAGATCTTGAACATGGTCTAGTTCAACCTGGGTTCACCTCTCTGGGACCTGCTTGATCTGTGTGCAGCATCTGGGCAAAGCCCCATTCTCCAGCCTGATCACTCTGGCTCAGAAGTGGTAAAAAAGGAGTAACTTTTGCCCCCAGAACATGTGGTAGGGCTTTAAGCCCACATCCCAGAGAGGGCCTGGGATAGTTTAGTGGGTATCCAGGAGAAGAGGCAATTGGCAATCATAGGTACAAGTGAGGAGGACTTGGGCCACCTCTGGGCTCTCTGAACTACCACCTCCAAGGTGTGACAGCCTCCTGCTGTGCAGGGACCCAGGTGTGAAGGGGGAGGAGAGCTTCAGTCAGTCTTACCAGCTGGGTCCTGCCAGGAAAGGCCTTTGGCCCTGCTGCCTGGTGCCCTTAAAGGGGCAGCCTCCTCCTCCACTGTTACTCATATGCGCTGGTATTTTGACCAGAAGTAGCTCTATCCTAGACTATAGGAGATGCCCTTTGGGTAGATACTATATCTCCTATTGCCACACAGCCTAGGCACAACTCCAGGGTCTATGTCTATCCCACCAGCAGATCCAAGGCAAGAAAGGAGCCTTTCCTCTAGGTACACATTGGCTGATGAGGTCATATTAAAGCACAGGTGGGCTGCTGGGACAAAATGAAGGGACACAGCCAATCGGGAACCAGAGGCCGGGGGTGGGTGAAACCATAAGAAAAGAATCCCAGAGAGATGCCCACGGCTGGACTTTATGTATTTCCTCCAGGAACTGGTCGTCAGCCTCCTCAGAAAAAGAGAAACCGAGGCAGGAAGATAGAGAAAAAAAGGACAAGGAGACAGAAGCTGAAAACCATGGGGGTGGAGGTGGGGAGATACATTATGAGCCAGGCAGGTGACAAGGTCCCTGGAGAGTGATCCAGATGGGGCTACATCCTCTCTGGTGGACGTGAGGCCCCTGAGTCTAGAGAGGCCATGAAACTCAAGTTCACATCAGTAATGAATAATCCATCACACAGCCGGCTCCCCCTCCCCGAGGCAGCCGGGAGATGATTTTCAGCTCCGAGACCGACCGCGATTAAAAGCGGTGATTAAAATCCACCAGGCACATGTTCATTTGCTCAAATTCTGATCTCCTTTCTGGGCATTTAAGCAGAATCCCACTCGGAAAGCGTGGGGCCTCGCTGGTCGCAAGCAGGAAGACTCCTTGGGAAGAAAGAGCCTGTGTCCCCTAAAGGAGTTTAGTCTTCTCCTTTAAAGAGATCAACAAATAGCCAGGTAAGGGGTACACACCCAGGGACCCCTGCTGTGGCTGCTCCTCCAGAGGGGCTCTACATGCTCAGGTAAGGGAGGGCTTCCGCGTGCTCACAGGCCACAGGGTTTCTGCTGGACCTGAGCTCCTACTGTAAGGGGACTCTGCTCCCTGGGGACCAGTTCTCACCCTCCAGATCTAAGTGCCCGCTTCTCTCCTTCCCTTGCCTTTAACCKTAGAGGCATTGTTAGAGAGAGGCAGGAAGGCGCTACACCCCGAGACAGGCCTCTAAAAGCACAGAACCTGTTCCTTTCTGTGCCTCGGTCTCCACGGTGGTTAACGAAAACTCCGCACGTGTATATGCACATGTGCCCCAAGTCTGTCCCTTGTTCGTGAGTGTGTGCTGGAAGGCTCGCCCCAGCCCAACTGTATTACACACACCTTGCAGGCCACCCCAGGAACCAGAGGGCCTGCTTCTAGCCCCTTTGGTAAGCATTTTTGCCTTACAGGTTCGACAGTGGTCAGAGGCCAGAGGGCTCCCTGGTGTTCCACAGTGTATGGCAGCAGTCTGGGAAAAGCCAGACCCTGCCTCTCCCTCCTCCCCCCACCCCCGCCCCAGGCTGCTTTTCACTTAGGCTCATAGTTTACCTGAAGGGTAGCCCCTCTAAGTCCTGCACGGGGGGGGGGGGGGGTTCTACCCGCCAGGGCCATAGGAAGCACGTGGGTGGCTCAAGGCGTGACTTAGGCTGGCCAACTTGGTTGTATGCCGTACGACACTGAGCAGGAAACCACTCTGAACGTGGGTCAAAGGTAGAGATGTGGCAAGAAAGGAGGCAGYATAAGGGACGGCTGAGAAGGCCAGCTGAACATGGAGGAGAGAGAGCTGCTTGGAGACACAGAGACAGAGTCTCCCCCCCCCGTACTTCTACCCAGGGCATCCCAGCATATCAGGGGCAGCACCTGGGAGCAGAGGCCAGTACCATAAACCCAGCCCTGGGTCCTTGGGCTGAGGACCATAGGGAGAGTGGAGGCTGGGAATATTCTAGGAAATATCAGARAGCTGCCAATGCTACCATAGACAGAGACAAACTCAGCCAGGAAGGGCTAGAGCAAGGGGTTCCTTAGCAGGGAAACATCCYGGTTCAAGTCCTAGCTGTTACCTCTGAGCAATCAATTGGAATACACCGCCACTCTGGTCTGCTTCCCTGTGGAGCACTTAGGGAGGGTCAGAGAGAGGGTCAGTTTGGGAGAGCAGAGGGGGAAGGTTGGGGGGGCAGCCTGGACCCTTGAGCTGAGGCCCTAGGTGGGCAGCAGGGGGTTTGTCCATCAGGCCAAAGACAGAGGGCCAAGTCCCTCTTAGTGACCGCCACTACAAGAAAGGGACCTGAGAGCACTGGCTCCACGGCTCTGGGGTCACAAGTTCTCCCTGTAGATGGGCACAGCATCCACTTTCCAACAGTCCTCAGAAAAAGGCAGCCAGGAGAAAGCTGCGTTCCCAAACTCGGCAGAGTGATTCACACCTCGGAAGCCTTTGTGGGGCACCTCAGATCTGGACTTCCAACTTCTGTCCTACATAAATCTCCAAGGAAACGCTTCCAGTGAGCTGCTGCACTGTGCCCAGCTCAGTGTATCTTGGTGGCCACGGCACAGCAGCCTGGACACAGCATGGGGGGGGGGGCAAGCACAGTTTAGGGGCCTGATTGTGACCCCAATTCTATGCCTGCGAGGCCGTCTCAGAATTCCCCAAACAGGAGGCTCCAGAAGCCAGTGACTTCAGTCTGTTTTCTATAGTGGGAAGCCTTCTGGGGTGGACTGGTCCCCACAGTCACTCTGACCCCGAGGAACCCTGAGGTGGGAGCACAAGGGTCTGCTGGCTTGGAACACTGTAATCACCTCAGAAGTGCTGAATGATGAAGTGTAGGCCCCTCAGGTATTGAGTCTGTTCTGCCTGCTGTGCTGCAGGGAGGGGCACAGGCCCAGCAGCAACCTGTGCCTAAGACGTTTTATTGACTATCCATCACCAAATCCAATTTAGTGTTGCGTCTACCCTTGTTTGAGAGTTCGGTCAATGTCGCTGTCTCTGGTGATGACCCAAAGCTGCTTCAGAGGATGCAGTAGGAGCCCCCTACCATCCCACAGCCCTGGCACATCCCAGATACCAGTGCCTAAATACACAACCTCCTGACCTGGGTGGCAGGTGACAGGACGTGGAATTCAGGGTAAAAGCAGGGACACTGGTCTTTTGGTCTTCAGGGGTGGAGTCACAGGTCAACACTGAGTTGAGTCCACTTAAAGTGTTGAACACTTTAGAGAGACATGTGGCCTCAAGAAGACTGGCCAATAAGGAACTGGACTGACCACCATTATCCAATGACCACAGCTGCCCCAGAGTGACCACTGATACCTTAGAGGGACCACAACAGCCCTGACGAGAGACCACAGCTGTCTCATGACCACAACTTCTCTGGGTGTCACCACAGCTGTCCCAGTGACCTCGGCAGTCTAGGCAGACCACACCTGCCCCAATGACCACAAATGCCCCAGGGACCAGAGYTGCTTCAGACTAACCAAGAAGAAGACTGCCATTCTAGGTCTGGCATGCCCACCTGCCCTACTGCCAAACCTGGCAGAGTCAGGTTCAAAAGAAGCATCACTTGATTCCAAAGCAGAGAAAGCAGAAGCGGCCGGAGGAGGGAGACAGCAGAAGGAGATAGAATGCTCTGGCCAGGTCGTCACTGTCCCCACAGCAACCCTGTATTGCCAGGATAGCAGCCGAGGCCCTCGGGCTGGTAMCCAGTCTCAATCCCAGATCCCAGAGGTGGCAGAGAACACAGACAGACATCAGCACGGTCTGGGTGACAATAGAGAACGGAGTTTTACAAAGACTTTGGCCTAAATTGTCACAGCTTCAGGTGCCGACCTCCTGGTGCTCAGAGGGACAGACAGCATCTGGCCGTTAACCGTGCCATCTCCAGACACCTTCAGCCACAGCACACACCTATTGTTTGGCTTCTCACTCCTCAGGAGGGGCTCTCAGTCTTTTCAGGCACCTACAGGAGATGGGGTGGGGGGGTCTCTGGCCTAGGTCAATGGGTCAGAGTCCTGCCCACAGCTACAGTAGCCTAGATAGAGGCGAAGTGAGCAGACACTGCCCTGGCAGCTCTCCCTGCCTCCCTGCACCAGCCTGACCTAGATTCTGTGCCCGTGCGCAGCAGCTATGCAGAGCTGCGGCCAGCCTGGCACTGAGACAGGTGGGCAGAATCCAGGGCCAGTGCAACCGCATGGCCAGTAGCRTGGCCCCAAGATACACTTTCTGTGGGGTTCCGTGTAAGCTGCCCACCCTCTCTAATCTGTCCCCATGTGGGGCCTGAGAAGCTCTGAGGAGCCCCTGGCCTCCGCTCTCTCTGGTCTGGACCCTACCCCAGGGCCTGCTGGAGGAAGAGAAGACAGGAGGAGGTGAACCYGCTCTGTTACCTCCTTCCCCGTTCTAGCAGTCCTGTGGTTAGAACAAGGTGCCCAAGACGCTGTGAAGCCACAAGGCCTGCTTACAACCACTCCTCAACTTGGCTCCAACAGCCCAGACACTGCCCAAAGACCTACAGCCTCTGCCCACTGGCAGGTCAGCTGACCTCCACAGGACTGGCAGCCTTCCATCTCCCAACCTGCACCACAGGACCATATGGCCAATCTGGCCTTTATGCCTACGTGCTGCCCTAYACCCCCTGGATTCTTACATGAATGAAATATCCTTGAAAACTGGAGGGGTATGTGCYCTGCATGTAAACGCATCCTTTCTCTTGTTCTTAGGCCAGAGGGGCCCTTCAGGCCACACAATGCCCTATCTCGTGGCCAGCACTGGCCGGTTCAGTGTCTCTTCTTGCTCCTCTCCCTTCYGCCTTTCCCTCAGCAGTCCGCATTTATTAAGCACCTGCTGTTTTCAGCTATTGCCTGGAGCTATGAAGGCAGTAACAAGCTCATCAGAAGTAGTGCCTGTCCTAGGAAACCCCTAGCCTGGGAGGGCAGGGCCGTGGCAGCAGTCCCAATTCCTTGAGGAAGTTCTGGGCAGGGAAAGTAAGATAGGACAGATACCAGACACCAGGGAGAAAAGGACCCCTTCCTTGGAGGTCAGTGGGCACTAGAGGACCAGCCCAGAGGGAATCCGAATGCAGACTGAGGGACGGGTTGTGTGACTTGGACCAGATCTAGAGCCAGAGGTGAGGAAACAGAGGGAGCGACATGACACAGTCATTGCCCATGCAGAACACTTGGCGCGGGACTCAGCCACACTCAGAGCACAAAGCAATACACTGTGGATGGATGCTGCTCTTGGCCATCAGCACCTACTCCTCACAGGGTTCACCTACCCTCATGGGGTTCCCCTGACGATATTCTCTGGTGCTTGTCTTCCCAAGCCTCCCTTACCACTCTYGGCTCAAACCCCAACACTTCCTTTGGAAACGGCTCACCAGTATTCAGTGGTAGAGTTTAGAATACTGGGTGGCAACTCACAGACTCAAAACAAAGACAGTACAGAGAGCCACGGCCTGCCTGTGGTCAGTGTGAAACCAGTTGGTGCATCCCGTGAAGCCACRGATGCTAGAGCTCTGGGTATCTGTACCAGATGGACTGCGAGGCTCTGTGAACCGGCTGGCTTCTACAAGTGCTCTGTCTGCTGCCTACCTGAGTCCCAATGCCAGAGTGACTGCAGAGAGTGGGATTCGCCTTACAAAGGGTGATGGGTCCCTAGGAGCCAGCAATTCGATGATACGGAGGACATGTTGTGCCGTCAGATCATACTCTGGGTTTCTGGAGAGGCATCCCTAGTCCAAACACACAGCAACATATCCTGGCATACACTACGCCATCCCCACACCCCCACCTATATTTATATGGCAGTGGCTTTGTGATGAGAACGCAGAGACTAAAGGTCCTGGGAGAGCGAGAAGGGAATTAAACTTAGCCATGGACCTGTTTCTGGAGAGATGTCTTTAAAGAGGCTGTGTACACGTAGTATGAGGGTCTGTTTGGGTCTTTCCAGGAAGTCAGAGCCAGTTTCCGCACTATGTGTGATCTGACATGCAACCAGCTCTTTCATATTATTTGTGAAATGACCTCCCCAAATCCAGATCTATGTGGCAAGTCTTTGCCACTCTGCCAGGAAACAAACCTACAGATCTTCTAAGAGAAGCTAGAAGGGAACTCTTACTAGGTGAGCAGAGTTTGCCAACAAACCTGTGGCCAGCACCAGCACAGTATGAATGTCCTCGGGAGGTATGAACACACAGCTCAGGGAAGGAGTGTGAACACACGGCTGAGGAGAGGAGTGTGAACACATAGCTCACAGAAGGAGTTTAAGCAAACAGGTTAGGGGAAACGTAAACACAGAGCTCAGGAAGGATCTGTGAATGCACAGCTCAGGGAGGGAGTGTGAACTCAGATGAGAAGGAGTGTGAATGCACAGCTCGGGGACAGAGTATAAACACATGGCTGAGGAAGAGGGTAAGCWCACAGCTCAGGGATGGAGTGTGAGCACACAGCTGAGGGAGGGTGTGAACACACAGCCRAGGGAGGATCTGTAAATGCACAGCTCAGGGAGGGAGAGTAAACACAGATGAGAAAGGGAGCATGAACACAAATCAAGAAGGGAGTGTGAGCACACAGCTCAGGAGGGAGTATGAAAGCACAGCTCAAGGAGGGAGTGTGAACACAGCTCAGGAGGGAGTGTGAAAGCACAGCTCAAGGAGGGAGTGTGAACACAGATGAGGAAGGGAGTGTGAACACAGCTCAGGAGGGAGTATGAAAGCACAGCTCAAGGAGGGAGTGTGAACACAGATCAAGAAGGGAGTGTGAACACAGCTCAGGAAGAGTGTGAACTCAGATGAGGAAGGAAGTGTGAACACAGCTCGGGGAGGGATTATAAGCATACAACTTAGGGAGAGAGTGTGAACATAGCTCAGGGAGAGCATGTGAACACAGATGAGGGAGTATGAATACAGATGAGGAAGGGAGTGTGAACACAGTTGAAGATGGGAGTGTGAACACAGCTCAGGGAGGGAGTGTGAACACAGTTGAGGATGGGAGTGTGAACACAGTTGAGGATGGGAGTGTGAACACAGCTCAGGGAGGGAGTGTGAACACAGATGAGGAAGGGAGTGTGAACACAGCTCAGGGAGGGAGTATGAACAGACAGCTCAGGGAGGGGGTGTGAACACAGAKGAGGAAGGGAGTGTGAACACAGCTCAGGGAGAATGTGAACACAGCTCAGGGAGGTGGTGCTCACATTCCCAGCACCTTCCTTGAGGCCCATGAACCATTACTGCTCACCATCCACAGCCAACAGAACCTGATCCTTCCCTCATTCCCCAGCAGCCACAGGCCTGGGCAAAGCTGCTGTTTCTCACATCTGTTGTCAGTCTCAACAGCGCCAGGTATTTAGCAGGTGACAGCAGGGTGCTCCATCCTGCCTCCTGGGAAGCCTGGTGCCCTGATCTGAGCCCTCAACCATACCATCATTTGCCCTTTGCCGTGTGGGTGGCGGGTCTGGGTGAGACATGACTGACACCACACATCCGCAGACACTCGCCCACAGCCGATGACGACTCCCCACTGGGGCACTATGACCTTGACCTGCCTGCCCTGGGTGCCAGCCCCTCTCCTCACCCTCGGCACCCCCAGCCATGTGCCACCTGCAGATGGTGTGGGCCCAGCAGCCACCCAGTGSAACAGAGGCAAGTGTTTATTGTTTTTCCTTTAGTGCAAAAAAGAAAAAAGAAAGAAAAAAGAGATCCTGTGAGTCACCGAGAGCGTTCAAGTAGAAGGCTGAGGCCAGCAGCCCCGGCAGCCGCGGGCAGAAGCAGGACTGTTCTCACCCCAGCTCCACCCGAGGCTGCAGATGTCTGGCTGTGGCAGCCGCTCAAGGTAAACTTGTCATCCCCCCACGGCTAGACATTCTAAGAAAGCTGCCACCTTTGGGGACACTTGACTGACTGCCACGGGCTCCCAGAGTATTAGTGGGTGGCAGGAAAGCCTGCATCGATCCAACAGGGCACCGAGAGAGGACATTGCTGGGTGGCTGAGGCAGCGGGGTTCATACCCCGTTATGGCTTATGAAGCTTTTGGGCCACTCTGATCCTACCTCAATCAGAAGAGCAGGAGGTGCCACACAATGGGGGTGTCTGTGAGGAGGCACCCCACAGCGTCCACAAGGAGTGTACCTCACAGAGAGCGGGGAGTGCCCATAAGAGTCAGACTTCCTTCCTATCCCGTTGCTGGTGGTGAGGGGCACAAGGCATCAGTCAGTCCAGCCTGGCTCCCTGGTAGCCCTGGGTACTTCKGATCCCAGATTACCCTAGACTATAGCGGGGCCCCTAAGGCCTTGCAGCCACACCTCAATGCCTGAGGCTTGGATGTACCAGACAGGTTTTAGGAACAGCTCTGTCCTCTAAGAAAGGAAGCAAGGGGGCTGGGACTCCGGCTAGACCAAAAGCCTGACCAAGGGCTATGGAAGAGGTTCAGCCATTCCTCATAACTCAGGACACAGAGGTCTCTTCCCAGGGAGGGTCTCTTGTAGCTTCTTTTCTTTCCCTGGGAAGGGCAGGAGGATTGTCATACTCACAGTGTGGGCTAGCCCTACACCAAGACTCCTACAGGAGCCCCATTCAGAGGAAAGCCTAGATCTCTGTTTTCAGAGGGGGAGATGGAGGTTTGCTTGAGGTCACTAGCCTTGGTAAAAATGTATAGTATCTRGGCATCCACCCTGGTCCATCACCTTGCCCATATTACCCTTTGACTTGAGGGGGTCAAGTGTCATCTAAGGTCCACAGCTCAGCTTGGCTTGAGCTGCCAGAAGGAACCACCTCTGTGACCTCATGTGTTCCCGGGGCAGAGGCAGCAGTGACGTCTGAGTCACGCCTGCAGCTTTTTAAGGCTCAGCTGACTGCAGGGGTAATTTAGGTTTTTTGAGGAAACGCAGGAACACACGGCAGAGAACATGGTATGGAGACAACCAGCCACAGTGCGGTGCTTTCGTGCCCTGCCCCCGTCCAGAGTTTCCTCCTGAGGCAGAAGCCTGAGTTTTGACCCTACAGGGGTCCCACAGAAGATGGCCACCAGGAGTGGTATGCTTGCAGCCTGGAAGCAGATGAGGTAGCTCAGGCCTTGCTGGGTGGCTGGGAGTGTCCTTGAGAAGAGACCAGCCTCCAGATACTTCCAAAGAGGGAAGTCCAGCAACTCCCCCTCTGTTCTTCTATCATCTGGTGGCAGTGAGGGGTGCCTCAAACCAAAGGAAGCCCTGCAAGAGGCATCTGAGGTGGGACGGAATGCAGACGTAAAATCTAGTTCTGATAACCAGGAGGGATATGGGTGGATTCACTCTGGATTCCACTTCCTAACTCCTATCAAGTCTCTGCTTCCCAGCCTGATGATCCCCGAGTTTCATTGTCTCCTTCCTAACAGAATATAATAATTCCCAATAATACCAAGCCCAAAATAACACCCCAGTGTGCAGCCTGCAGATCTCGAGGGGAGAATGGGACTGACTCAAACACAGCTGCAAGTCGCTTTTAAAAATACACCGAAACACATACAAACACGGGCGTGTGCGTGAGAGCTGCCTGTGAGGATGTTTGCCTCCACCCACAGGCCCTGTTCAACAGGTATGCAGCAGGCTAGGGACGGGAGGGAGGGAGGGAGGGAGGGAGGGAGAGAGAGAGATGGAGGGAGGGAGGAAGGGAGGGAGGGACAGATGGAGGGAGGGAAGAAGGGGACCATATTCCTCACTCCTGGGGACCAGAGGAAGCAAGGAGGGCAGATGGTAGTCTCCTGCATTCCCAGAGACTCCTGACCAGAATCCCTTCAYGTAAGGGCACTCAGCCCTACACACCCAGCATGGAGCAGTGCGCCAAAGGAGATGCCAGCTTTAGGCTGCTCTCAGGCCAAGGGAAACATCACTGCACCTCCACTCTGGAGCTGGGGCCAGAGACAGACTGGCTGATGGATTCTCAGGCATCAGGCTGCCAGCAGGTATTCCTTAGCTCCTACACAGTGAGGACCTGAGCAGGCTGGCTCCAGGGCGCTGCACACAGCGCTGGTACACAGCYGTGAATAGTAGGAGGGAAYACAGTCTGTCCCACAGTTAAACACCTCGGGGTCTGAACCCACAGAGGCTGTGGAAAGGAGCCGATGTATGGCCTCTCTCTTGCCCTCGGTTTCCCCATTTGAAATCCTCATAACGGTACACTCCAGGCTGAAGCKCAGGCTCTCGGAGCACACCCCCTATTCATCCCAAAGACATATAGCTCCCAGGAGCCTAAAGCCACGCTGTCACACCAACCTTGCCAATAAGCACAGATCCAAATTCGGCACAGGGACAGGCCAGCGATCTTCAAAGATGGGCCCCTGCCTAGAATTACTGAGCGAGTCAGGATGCTGAGGTGACTGGGACAGCTCAGTGACAAGTCCATTTATTTCTCCTGAGCCCTGGGAGCTGTTGGGGAAACTCATTAGAGCCATCCCCAGACTGAGGGACCCGTGTGCAAGGGAGCAAGGCCCAGCAGGTCCCTATCAGAAAAACTCGGGGCTAATCATCAGACCATCCCTCCCCAGTAATGGGGGGTGTCCACTCAGGGTGTGCCGTCTCAACTCTAGAGGGCAGCCACTGTACCACGGGGGGGGGGGAGCCACCCAGCTACCTTCTGAGTAAGTGCCTGAGAGGGGGGTGGTAACAACAAGTTGTCCCCCAGAGGCCTTATATGGGCCACAGGGCTTTCTATTGTGGCTACTGAAGGATCCTGAAYGCCAGTCTAACRAGTGATGGGAGAGAGGTCCAGGCCCAGAGCCTGAGTCTCCTGCTGGGTCTGTTAACAGCCCTGAATGTTAAGAAGGAACAGCTGAGCAGAGCTGGCCTCTGACAGCAGCTAGAGGTCATGCTTGGCTGGGCCTATAGAGGGGCTCCTTCCACAGCGTCATCGGTGGCAGTGGCAGTCCAATAACAGAACACCTAGACTGGCCATCAGGTCAATCGCTGTTCGCAAGTCTCCAAAACCCAGGGGCCTGGCAGACAGCAGCCTTCCTCAGCAGGCACTAGCCAGAGGGATTGCTGGCCAGTGAGGACTGCAAAGAGAAGGCTAGCAGACATGGCCGTACCACTCAGGCCTGGATAGCATGGGCTCTTTACCTTTGGAAAGGCTGACCTTCCAGAATTGTTCCTGCCCCACGTGAGGCCAAAGGGCTCTTATGCCAACAGGCCAATTAACACTTGCCCCTCACTTTCCCGGGCCACAAGCACCTCTGCTGCTCTGAAATTCTGCTGTGACCAGTGACAGCCCTGCCGCTCAAGAAGTGAGCCACAGGCCTGGCCTGAAAACTGTTGCTCAGAAGCWGGCGGGTCACGAGATACGCTTCATAGCGGGAGTCTTGTTGGACCTGCAGCCGCTGGAAAAGGGATAGCGAGACCCAGAAGTGTGTCTCTCTTCTCTCCTTGAAGAATAGAGCTCTGGGACAGAGGAGCAGACAGGAGAGGCGGTAGAGGAAGGAGATCCATGATCCTCCACGGGGAGGGGGGGTGACTTTGACACTGTGGGAGGGCGTCCTTGGCGAATTGCTTGCTTTTTAGCATGCCCACCCCGCACACTCTCCTAGGCACAAAGGGGAGCGCATAGAAAGTGCCTCTTCCACAAGGATAACCTTGCTCAACCCTCCACAAGCGTCTTGAGACCNAGTATGGTCGGCCACGGGTTTCAGGTGGGATGGATTCAGGCTGCGTCCCTTGCAGGGCTGTGATTTACAGAGATGGGGCGGGGAGGTGGGGGACCAGCAGGGACTTCTTGGGGCTGGGAGAGCAAGGAAGGAGCAGAAAGAAGAGCCTCACTCTGAAAGCAGGGGTCTACRGAAGTCACCTCCAGCRGCTGGGAGCTAACCAGCCTTCCCAAGGGCCAGCACGGATTGGCAYGGCCCTGGGATCCATCTTTATTAGCCATGTTCTGACTGTAATTTTTCACCTGTCTCTGAAAGTCTTACCCCTTGAGGAGGAGGAGGATGCATATCCCCGTATCGTATCRGGTGGAGAAGACACAGACAGACAGGATTCCCTTAGCGAGGACCTACAGCAACCCACCTCCCCCAGAAGCTTACCATCTGGACGGGATGGAGGCAGCTGGATGGTGTCTTGGAGCCTTGGCAACATTAAATTGACCAAAGTCTATCCCAGGACAGGGGCCAGGGAGTTGACAGTAATGTGCTAACTATCCAAGCAGTGGGCCTCAGAGGGAAGGTTCGAGGGAAGGCTGTCTAATGGAGCTAATTTCTCCACCCCTGGAACCAGGAAACCCTGAACTGGCAGCACTCATGCCTTCTAACAGGTACTTCACCTGCTCTATGGGCAACTAATCCCCCCTCACAGACAGCACCAACCCTTTCTTTAAGATGAGAAAGCCGAGTCTTCCCTGGACCACCTCACCTACATTCCCTCCATGAGGCCCACCGGAACACATACGTCCACTTAGATGGCCAGAAGGAGCTAGGGGGAGGGGTAAGCTGGCCTGTATTTTCTTTTCTTTTTTTTTTAAATTCTTTTTTTATTGGATATATTCTTTATTTACATTTCATTTCCCTTTTCCTGGTTTCCCCGCCCCCCCAAATGTCCCATATGTCTTTTTCCCTCCCCTTGTTCCCCTATTCACCCCTTTGGCCTGTATTTTCTTTGCTTCCTGGCAAGTAAGAGATAGCTATAGCCTGGAGCAGTGCTGGAATCAGGCTTCCCGGAGGCAGACCGGTCTAGCCTGTGCCTCCTTAGAAACAATGTGGAGCCCCCGGGGCCTGTCTAAGCCACTTGGAACAGCCTAGGGAGGCAATCTGTCTCTGCACCTACTGTCAAAGGAGACGGCTACTGAAGGCTTTGCTTACGAACCCACAGCTCGGAGAATGGCAGGCAGTGGCAGGGCTGGCAGCTCTGGGTCCCAGAAGACCCAGCCAGCCTGAGAGAGTCTGAGAGAAGAACCGTATGGGTAGGTCTTGGGATTCTGAAGCAAGAAGCGACGCCAGGGGGATCGGCTCGGTAGTCGGCCCCTTTCATGTCTGCTCTGCATCTTCCTTGTGTGCACTAGTGGATCAGAGCTCTCAGAAAAGTGGAGCATTTCATGATCTGTTAATTAGGAGCCCAGAGGACTGTTGCCCAACAGRGGAGGGCCACCAGCAAGGGTGAGAACCACTTGAAATGTCTCAGGAAGAACTGGAACCTCAGGCCACCGATGCAGACTAAATCCACCCACTCCTTCAGCATTGGTCACCACAATGGAAAACCACCCGAAGAGCCATCTCGGCTCCAGCCAGCCTACCTGGGCAAACCTTGGGCACACAGCTCAGCTGGGCAAGTGCCACCGGATTTCCAGGGCATTTCAGAAAAGGCCCAGTGGAGTTACTGAGACACTGTGTGCAAAGAAACAACCACACTCCTCTCAGTAAGTGGCAGGACATTAGGGCTGGGCTCAAGGGGACCAGGGCCCAGTATACCAGCATCTATCCCAGTTCGATGCCATTCTATCCACATGTTCRCGGTTCGCCGGAGACTGCAGCAGCTCATCAGCCATTTAAGGCCACACAGGGAAGATTTGAGTTTGGGGGAGCATCAAGGATCAGGGGTGGCACAGGATAGGGTAAGAGGGTCAAGTTCTTCGGCCGCTGCCCTCTCCCATTCTCAAGGACCATAGTGTGGGCAGTTATGTCCATCGGAGCCNGAAGGAGATCCATGATCCTCCACGGGGAGGGGGGGTGACTTTGACACTGTGGGAGGGCGTCCTTGGCGAATTGCTTGCTTTTTAGCATGCCCACCCCGCACACTCTCCTAGGCACAAAGGGGAGCGCATAGAAAGTGCCTCTTCCACAAGGATAACCTTGCTCAACCCTCCACAAGCGTCTTGARACCCCAGCGAGTCCTYCTCCCTTCCGTTTCAAGTTTCTCATCATCAAGATGGGGGTCAAGGCAGGACCAGCTGTAAACACATATGTAAGAGGGTCTCTGTGCTGTGCAAGGAAGGGGTGTGCCATCAGGGGAGTGTGGTGACCTCAGATCATGCCCCGAGAAGAGGGAGCTCAGGTGCAGTGAGGTTTAGGGGTGTTACTGTCGTATTTTGTTTTGACAGATTGTCTCAGCTGCCTCTCAGAAACTGAGACCAGCCGTCATACTGAGGTCGGAGTGGGCGACCCCAGACAGGATGGARTAGCCAGTTATGAAGCACTCGCTCAGCAGGAGTCTAAGCGGGGTGGGGTGGGGGGGGAGGTGAGAAATAATCGTGGTTTCTTCTGGACTATCTTCCTGGCTCTGTCCTTGGGCAGTACAGCTCAGGCAGCACCCACACACACAAGGGAAGCCCCTCTCAGGACTGGCCAGAGAGTTTTTACCGTGCATTGATATGAACGAGGCTGGGGTCCAAGAAAGACCATCTGAGGAACCCGGGAGACTGAGCTAGCTGCCAAGGACCCTCCCTCCTATATGGACTAGCAGGCGTTGGATGGGCCAAGCACCAATCAAGAAGCTTATGTCTAGCCCCAGTTTGGGGAGCTCCAACCAATGGGTCTTTTGGCCCTATGAATTACTGAAGTGTCTCCCTAAGCTCGCCTGTGGCTCTCCTATACCTCTCAGAGAAGCAAGTGGAGACCTGACCTAGCTGCCTGATGCAGCCCAGCCTTCTGCAATAGCCCAGACCCCAGTCCCAGCCTTAGCCTCTCTGGCTTTAGTCTTAGCCCCAATCTCAGGCTACATCCCCCAACTTCCTACCTGCTCACTAAAGTGTACCACTCCGGGGGCARGCAGGGTAGGCCAGGCAGGAAGAGGCAGGATCAAGGGCTCTAGGTCTCCACCACACAGCCCTTTCCCACAGGCTCACTCCAAAACAACAGCTGCTGCCTTTGAAATGAGGTGAGATACTTCCTCAGCAGYGCTGCTCACCCGCTGGGCAAGGCACAGCAGAGGGACCAGAGGGAGGGACCGATGGGCCTCCGCAGCTCCTAGGGAGACTCCGGCTTGCTCCCTGAGGGTCCACAACCTAACTYGCTCTCCTCCAGCCTTTTCTTTCTGTAAGTTTGAACGAATATGAGGCTCCTCATGACATTTGAGGGCTGCAGAGTATACTCCAATTGGTTTGGCAGCACAGTGAGGGCTGCCCACCCTACCCCCAACCTCCATGCGACCAGAAARCCAGGAGCCTAGGGGAGGCACCCCCTTCATTGCCACTGTGTGAGGGGATTGCCATGGAGCAGGTGAGCTGCTAGGCTGGGTGCTCAGACAGCAGACTCTGTTCATCTCCCACCCCATCAGCCTGTGGCAGAACACAGCCCTCACTTAACAGGCATGGCATTTCTGAAGATGACAAAGATCCCGGGCTCAGAATGTTTTTTTTTTTAATATGAACAGACACTTCCGCACCAGCATGCGGACGACGGC
>BDUI01009638.1:23445-49354 GCA_002335545.1 Apodemus speciosus | reverse complement strand
TTTCTGAGTTCGAGGCCAGCCTGGTCTACAGAGTGAGTTCCAGGACAGCCAGGGCTACACAGAGAAACCCTCTCTCGAAAAACAAAAACAAAAACAAAGACATGTCATGTTGAGGCTTAGGAATAAGAGAATAATGAATGCTAATTGTCGGCCCAAAAACCAAGTAACAAACTTGCAATTTTTTATACAGTACAGGATCTCAGCCCAGGGAATAGTGCTGCCCACAGTGGGCAGGTCTTCCCAGCTCATTTTGTCTAATCCAAATAACCCCTCACAGACATACATTTATCTTTCAGTTGTTTCTAAATGTCATTAAGTTGACAATTGAGATTAACCTTCACAAAGGAGCAGCCAGGGAAATCACATAGCAGTCCATTCTTATTGGAAGAGGCTATGTATGGACTTTTGAACAGTGTATGAAGTGTAAGACTATGGAGATTTTCAAAGTTGGACTGAATATATTTTAGATTTTGAGTTGACCATGAGTCTCTAAAGCTAAGGGATAGAGTGTTATGATTTCAGTGTGAGATATCCCTATAGGACTGCGTATTTGAACACTACTTGATCACCAGCTGCTGGCACTGTTTTGTAGGTTGTTGAAGCTTTAGGAGGTAGGGTCTCTCTGGAAGAAGTGGATCACTGGAGGGTAAGTCTTGAGATTTATAGCTTGGTTCTGCTTCATGCCTTGTCTCTGATTCCTTATCCACCCTGATGTGAGCAAACTCCTCTCATAAAGCCTTCCCAGCATGGTCAACTGTATCCCTTTAAGCCATGAGCCCAAACAAATGAAGTAGGTGCAAATACCAAGAGATAGTATGAGGGAGATCTTACTGGTAGTGGGAAAGTTCTTAATGGTAATGGACAGCTCAGCATGTGATGCCTGTAGTAGTGGAGAAATGTGATGAAAATGTTTGGAATAAAACACATCCTCATGTTCAGAGTGTATGTAGAACTAGTGAAACTCAAGAAAGTGGTTTCTGTGAGATTCAGTACCATCCGCAATTTTAGTCACCCACAGGGAGTTGTGGAATACACTGTTCAAAAGTCCATACATAGCCTCTTCTGAGACTCAAAGCAGTCTTTTAACTGTAAGATACTGTAAAATCAAAAACCAAGTAACAAACTTGCAACTTATAATGGCACAGGGTAAGTTAAGCACCTTCATTCCAAAAAGGAGGAACAGTTGTCGCAACTAGCAGTAATTTGATCCTTTCATGACTGAGTAGCAGTCCGTGACCGGAATGTATGTATTCATTTTAGCCATGCACCTGTGGAAGGACAGCTGGGTTGATTTCAATGTAGGGACATTATGAGATAAAGCTACTCTGAGCACTCATGAAATGGGTTTGTGTGTGAATATGTATTCATTCTTCTGGGACAAGTGCCCAAGAGTTCATTTGCTGAATTGTATGGCAATTGCATGCTTAGGTTTTTAATAGCCACACTCTATTCCAGCATGCCTGTTCCCTCTCACGTTCCCCACAACAATGGATGGCTGATTTGGCTTATTGACATCCTCACCAACACTTTATATGATCACTGGCCATTCTGATAGGCATGTAATGATACGCAGGATGGTCTAGACTTACATTTCCTTAGTCTCTGATGACTTTGGAAATATTTTCATCTTTTGTGTACATTTGTCATTTATATGCCCTCTTCAGTGGAATGCCTGTTATAACTTTTACCCATTTTCTAACTGAATGGTTTGTTTGTATTTGTTTGTTTTTAGAGACAAAGTCTCAGTATGTACTCTGGCTGGCCTGGAACTCTCTCTGTAGATCAGGATGAGCTTAAACTCCCAGAGATCCACCTGCCTCTGCCTCTCCAGTGCTAAGATTCTTTTGGATTTTGCAATGATGAGTTTTGAGAGGTAGTTACTATCCCTTTGTTGGATTGCAATTTGCTTTCTCCTATTCTATTTTTTATTGTATTTATTTTATTTCACATGTATGGGTGTTTTGCCTGCATGTATATCTGTATACCACATGTATGTCTTGTGCCTGTAGAAACCAGAAGAGGCTGTCAGATCCCCCTGAAAATGGAGCTACAGATGCCTGAGAGTTGCCATGTGGTTGCTGGGAATTGAATCTGGGTCTCTGAAAGAGCAATCAGTGCTCTTGAGTGCTCAGCCCTTAAATTCAGTTCTTCATGTTATGGTGAGCCCCAACCACAAATTACTTTCATTGCTACTTCATAACTGTAATTTTGCTACTATTATGAATCATAATGTAAATATTTTTGGAGATAGATGTTTGCCAAAAGGGTCCCAATTCATAAGTTGGTACCACAGCTCTAGCCCCTTCTTGTAGAATTCGTCTTTTCATTCTCTTTATATATGCAAAAGAATTAATTTTGAGGTTCAGTTGATCAGTTTTTCTCTTACAGCTCATCCTTTCCCTTGCAAGTCTAAAAAAATCTTGGCTTAACTCTACATTCCAAAAATTTGTCTTATGTTTACATTTAGCTTATATTTTTCAGTTRATTTTTTTTCTTTCCCTTTCTTTTTCTTTTTCTTTTTCTGGTCCCTGGGGTTAAAACCCATGGCCTTGAATGTGCCACATATGCTTTATCACAGGACTGACTCTCTGATGCTTTTTATTTTTATTTTGTCTTACAAAGTTTCCCAGGCTGGACTCAAAGTTGTGATTCTCCTGCCTCAGCTTCCTGAATAGCTAACAGTATCACCATCTGCTACCATGCCTAGTGGAGTTACTTTTTTCTCTAAGGCATGAGGTTTAGGTCAAGCCTCTCTTTTTGCCCATTCATACAGACCGACTTGGCACCGTCTGGTGAATAAATGATTATCCTTCCATCAAATCATTTTTGCACCTTAGTCAAAAATCAGTCAGGCATAGTTTGTGGCTGCATTCCTTGATAGGAATTTCATTAAACCTATAAACAAAATTAGAAAGAATTTGTGTCTTTGTGTATTGAGTCCCTGAACTTAGTGTGCCTTCTTTGCTTTCTTTCCTAAGTATCAAGCGACATTTAGCAAAATGAACATTCTCTGAAAGATTTTTTTTTTAAACAGAGTCTCATGCACCCAGGCTGGCTTGGATAGATGAGGGTGGCCTTGACCTGGACCTTGACTTTGACCTCTGATCCGCCTCCACCTCCCAAGTGCTGAAATGACAGGCGCACAACCATCCCTGATTCATGCAGCGCTAGGGACTGTGAGTCATAGTCAAAAGCACGCGCTTTTCTTTGGAGTAGTTGTAAATGGTAGTAGGTGTTTTTAAGTTAGCCCCCACGTGGGTAATACTGGTATAGAAATGTAGTTGTCGCCAGGCGTGGTGGCGCACGCCTGTAATCCCAGCGCTTGGGAGGCAGAGGCAGGCGGATTTCTGAGTTCGAGGCCAGCCTGGTCAACAGAGTGAGTTCCAGGACAGCCAGGGCTACACAGAGAAACCCTATCTCGAAAAAAACAAAACAAAACAAAACAAACAAACAAACAAAAAGAAATGCAGTTGTCTTTCTGTGGTAGCTGATAAAAATCCAACTTTGCTGTACTCATTTTTTAGTTCTAAGGGTTTTTAATTACGTTGTCTCAAAACAGGGATCTTGCTTTTCATTTTCAACACTCCCTTTATCTTTCGTAATTGCACAGCCAGGCTCTCTAATATTGCGTCAGAGTGGTGAGAGTCGGGCCAGGGATGCAGCTCCATGGTGGAGCATTCAGTTACTAAGCATGAGGCCCTGGGATTGGTACCCAACACTGAAAACTCAAACTGTAAGCAAAGGCATTCTTTCCTTGTTTCTGTTCTCCTGGAACACTGACTAGGGGCAGTGAGGGAATGAAGAAAGAACAGAAGCACAGACACATGGACAGTGAAGGTGGCATCAAATGGGGGTCTACTACTGCCACAACCCAGAACTCCACCTGCCTACTATGCTTAGCAGAGGGTGAAGGGTGGAGTGTGGGCCGAATTGGCTCTTCTCAGTAGGAGGTCTCTGTAGGTGGGAGGAAAGCTGCAGTTGCTAGTCTGCACACACTGATCAGTAGTGCAGAAACACGCATGCTCGGACTCCAGAGGAAAGCTCTGCCTTCCTTCTGAGCTTCACCTAGGGAAGGTTTCTCCACTTTCATGGGGCTGAAGCCTTAGAACCCTTCGCATGGCTGTGCCCATGTTAACAGCGCACATTTACTCAGGATTTCCTCTGCTTCCCACATTTCTGATCCCCATTAAATTTAACACAATTAAATTCAATGTTAACAGCAGGTGCGAGCATGCATGCGTGCGTGCATACGTGCGTGCGTGCGTGCATGCGTGTATGCGTGTGTGGGAGGGGCAAGCACACGAATATGCCCATGTATGGTGGGTTTTTTTTATTCAACCATCAAACATACTGTAGAAAATGCGGGAAGAGAGGCAGCATTGTATTTATTTGCCCAGTTTTTTTGCTTATCATACTCTTCTTCCTTCCCAGTTTTCCTTTTTGTTTAGAGAACTCTGTCTAGCTATTAGTTCAGACTAGGTTTTTTAGTGACCAGTTTTCTGAAGGATATTCTCGCTAGATAGAAAACTGAATTGGGCGTGGTAGCTCTGCTGATAGAAACCCCAAGTCTTCTGTTAGTTTTGTGCAGGTTGGTAATGCTCTGCRTATGTTTCAAGCTCTTCCCTCTGGGCTTCATATTCTATAATTTATATGGTCCTGTCTTGAAGTTCATTTCCTCTGTTGTATGATAATATTTCTATTGAGCCTATCCATTGCATTTTTAATTTTTTTTGCCATTGAAATTTTCAGTTCTGTCATTCCCATTGTCTCCTCCCCACCCCCACTTTCCCTCCTCTCTCACACCTTCTCTCTTTGCTTCTTGATGCTGGGGGTAGAACCCAGGGCTTGGCACATGCTAGACAAGTGCTTCTACTGCTGAGCCACCCTAACCTCTCATCAGTGTTCTGGGGATGTTTTTTTAAATCTTCTATTACTTTGATACTCTTTTCCACTTTTTTTTTCAAGAAGTATTAACTAAAGCATTTTATGATTGATTGTATTAACATTGTTGTCTGGCAATTCACACATTTCAAGTCTCAGTAGTGGCACATGCCCACTCCCTCCTCAGTCTCACCCTGACTTTCCTTAGGTAAGGAATGAGAGGCACCAGGCTGTAGGACACTCAGAGAGCCACTCACAGACAGCTTTCTGCCCAGCTTTGTGCCAGCAGGACTCCCACTCAATCACAGCTACTGCCACCAGGAGAAAAGGGCCAACTTGTCAGTGGAAAATGCTGATCAACCTTTTAACACAGAGTCCAAATCAAAAACTCAAAGATGTTTCTATCCCATATTTCAATTAATTTAGCAATGTTTTACATGGCTACCACTTTATTCCTTAATTTTCCATGAAAATTATTAATTTTAATGTGTTTCTCTGAAATATTTTCCATGTAAATCTTTAATTTTATCATAAAATGATTTTACTTCCCTTTACCTGCCTTTTCAATAAATAAAAATTAAAATCAGGAAAAAAAACCCTCAAAGATGACCATTAGGGTTTAGCATAGTGGTGACTCTCCATAATCACAGCACTCTGGGAGCAAAGGACTGCTGTGAGTTTGAAGTCAGTTTGGATTAGCCTGGGTTATACAGTAAGGCCTTCTCTCTAAAGTCAAATCCCAATTTCCATTCTGTTTGTCAGCAGAGGACTTGTATTCCCAAATGCAAGGCACAGGAACTTGGGGTCTAAACATACTGCTTGTCCTTGAACAAGTCACTTGGCTTATCGATACCCTAAGTGCTTCCTTATAGCGTGACATGAGGGCGGCAGCTTCTTTCCAGAGCTGGCACAAGTTCGAGTGGCCATGCTCTGTGATAGCCTCTGCCTGTGCCTGCTGCAGCAGAGCCTGAGTGATGGGCAAGAGGATGAAATAAGCAGGGACAGCCACAAACAGCTTTCTGCCAAGCTTCAAAATTATAAACGCTTTCAAATGGATAGCAAAGTAGGGAGAAAAATGTCATAGCGAACCATTTTGCCACATTTGCTAAAGATCTTTTCTAAGAAACAGCTTATTACAGATCCAGCTGTGAGCCCCACCCCATCTCAGATAGAAGTAGTCAGTAGCCCAAATTAGTTGTTTCTAACCTCAATGTCTGTTTCTCATTCTCTCTCACACATATACACCACACACACACACACACACACACACACACACACACACACACCTAATATCATCTTGTATGTTTWACAACTTTATATAAATGATATCATGTTGTGTTTGTATATTCTTCTGTAACTTTATTTTTACACTTTGATGATTTATTCATGCAGACACTTGAATTATTTTCGAAAATGAATATTATATCAAAATATTACTGGATGCTGTTCTGTAGCACTGTACCACAGTGTGTCCATTCTTGGGTCAGGGTGTGACTGGGTGGTACAGTCCTTGCCTAGTGCACAGTCCCCAGCCCTGATAAAAGACAACAATCAATACTGACACATTGTCTAGTTCTTAGACATTTAGGTTTTCTCTCTCCATTTTCCACCATGTACCTGCAATACTAGTATAAACTGCCCTTTGGGGTAACTTTGGGTCTACAACTTCAAGTTAAGTCAAGTTTAGTAGCAGGTTCACTTCCAACCAACAATCCCCAATTGGTGTCTGTGAAACATTTCAGAAAGACCTGTTTGTGGTCTGGCCTCCTTTGGCTGGGTGGGGGCTAGTTACATCAGGCCAGCTGGGACCAGTGTGAAGTTGGCATGGGTACTCAGAACTCCTCCAGAAAAGCCACAGACAGTTAGGACTCACATCTGCATCTTCTTTGCCCATTCTCAACCTTGATCTCATCTCACTGTGGCCTTATTGAAATTTCTCTTGTTCCTGTCACTTTCACATCCACCCTCGGCAGACCCCCCTCAGAGTCCTGCTGTTCTTCGTGAGGAAGCCTTCAGCCCCAGGCACTATGAATGAAGAGTGGCTGGCTGCAGCCGAGCTCAGCTGACCCACAGATGGTCTTCAGCGGAGGACTGGAGATTTGTTTTTCCTTTCAGGGGACTGTATCCCAATCTTTCCTTTGAGGGGGTAGCTGAAGAAATGGGAGCTGAGTGGGAACACACATCCTCTGTTCTGGTCTCTGTTTGGGAGTTTTGTTACTGTTTTTGTTTTGTACTAGAGATGTGTTCTGTCATTGAGCTCTGCCCCCAACCCCATATTGATGAATTTTACTTGCCACTCGCTGCCCCATGCATAATCTTTTAGACTTACAAAGTACCCGTAAGGACATGTGTTATTGCCCACAGTAAGTCACTTAGCCTACAGGTACCTACCTTCTTTAGTCCCCATTCACACTCAGTGAAGAAGTATTTTTAGGTTTGTATGATGACACTCAGAGAGGGCCACTTGTCCTCAATCCCAGATCTGTACTGGAGGCAGCACTGCACCCAAGAACATCCCATAAATCTATTTTTAAAAAGATAATATCCATGACTTTGCTCTTAAGATGGGTCTTCCTCACTCCTAGATCTCTAGCTCTTAATGCAGGTCCTCCTTGACCCACAGAAGGGTTGTTTGAATGCTTGTTCACTAAAGGACTATGAATACACCATCGCTGTCCTCAGACACATCAGAAGAGGATGCCAGATCCCATTACAGAGAGTTGTTCGCCACCATGTAGTTGCTGAGAATTGAACTCAGGACCTCTAGAAGAGCAGTCAGTGCTCTCAGATCTCTCTAGCCCCATGGATACTTAGTCGCTGATCTACTGCTGTGAAGAGACACCATGACCATAGCAACTCTGATAAATGAAAGGATTTAATTTGGCCCTTGCTTACAGTTTCAGAGGGCTAATCAATTATTATAGTAAGGAGCAGGCTTATAGGCAGGCATGATGTTGGAACTGGGAGCTTTATATCCTGATACACAGAGAGAGGATAGAGAGCATGGGCATTTGAAGTCTCAAAACCTACCCTAAGTGACACACTTCCTCCAACAAGGCCACACCTCTTTTTTCATTATTGTATTCAACACAATATTTATTTTTATACCAATCATAAAAAAATGATGGACATGTTATTAAATAAACATAAAAAGATGAAGTCTTTTTGTTTGTTTGTTTGTTTGTTTCATTTTTAGTACAGCTTAAAATCTTGGTCCTTACTGGGGTACAAACCCAAAATAAGAACAATTTTTAAACATCTGAGTTCATTGTAATAGGGCTGTACTTCAATGTCCCTCACATCACCAAAGGACTTTACCTCCATAGTAGCTAAGCTAAGAGTTGACAGTTCTGCTGCACCAAGGAATGAATTGTAGAAGGCCACACCTCTTAATCCTTCTAATCCTTCTCAAATAGTGCCACTTCCTGATGACTAAGCATTCAAAATATGAGCTGAGCCTATGGGGGCTGTGAGTTAAAATGGTGGCCCTTGTCCAGCCAGGGTTCGGGCTGCTGGGCGAGGCAGACACAGGAAGTTTGACTGCACGAACCCCACGCCCCACTGGGTGGGCATCAGACTGTGAGAAGCYGCAGGACCCTGCTCTGGGGGTGGGCAGGCCAGGTTAACAGGTTCTCAGTCTTGGGCACCATAGACACTGCTGGATGCCATGGAAGAGCTGAGAATGGAGTTGGGTTCCACAGGCTGGATCTAGCCCAGGGCCAAAGGGAAAAGGGATGGGAGGAGAGCTCCAGCCGGGTCCCACAGGGATGAGGGTCCTTGGTTTGCTTGGCTTGGCAGAGACATGGCTGGGAGCACAGGGAGGCCTCCTGAGTGAGACTAGACGTGGCTCTTTAGAGGAAGACCTGCTCCATTGCTCCAGCACAGCAGATCCAGATAAGAAGAGGCACCCCTTGGTTTTAAAGCATTTATTGTTGGCAGAGAGTTGCGATGAGTGAAACCATACCCCACTTTCTCAGGGCAGGCCTGAGGTTAAATACCTTTTATAAGGAGGAATGTTTGAGAAGGAGAACTTGATTGACTAAGCCCTTCAAGCCTTTAGGTACCTCATTAAAATGGATATCTGTCTTGAAGCTACGTGATCTGTGGTCACATCCTCTGTGGAAGGGCTTGGGGTGTTGCTCTATGTGACTGATGGCCACAGAATTATGGAAAGCAGAGACCTTGTGTCAGGAGCCTAGGGTCTGGGAGCATGGCAAACAGCCTTCTGTCCCTTGCAGGAACACCTGCTGGGTCACTGCGGTTTAAACCTAGCTTAACCAGAAGACAGGCTGCCTTTCACATTCCCACAGGGGGCCATTCTTACTCAAACCACTACACATATAAGCATGTCATTGTAACATAGTAGGTAAAACACAGACAGTGATGAACAGGTGATCTGTGACATTATGATCACAGTACCTTACAGACACATCTTACAGAAGGAAGGATTTATTTGGGCCCACAGTTGAAGTTTTAGTGCATCACAGGTACAGAGACCTGAAAAAGAATGCAGGAGATAGGGCATGAGAGAGGGAGTGTGATTCAGTCCAGCCACTGGAGTGGCCACTATTGACATGGGAAGATAGACTTTGTGATGCTTTATCTTCATTGTAAACCTAACTAGATTTAGAATCACCTAGGAAACATGCCTTTAAATGTATCTGTGAAGGCATTTCCAGAGAGGTTTAACTGAGTAGGGAAAATCTACCCTAAAAGTGGTACCATCCTATGGGCTGGGGGCCCAGACTTCATTAAAAAAAAAGAAAAGGAAAAAAACCTGACACATGCACTGCCATTCGAGTCTCTCTGCTCTCTGATCTATCCAGATGTGAGCAAGGTCCCTCTACCACATCTGTGAGCTGCTTTTGCTATACCATACCTTCCCTGCCATGACAGACTGTAACCTGTCCGATCATTAGCCAAAATAAATCTTCCTTCCTTTAAGTTGTTTTTAATCAGACATTTGGCCACAGCAATAAAGTAATATAAAGCACCCCATACATACATGTGACTTTACCCTGAAGACAATTGGCTCTTTACAAACTGACCTAACTCTGAAATCAATCACATCTCAAATGACATTGGTGACATTACTGCTAGTGTATAGACCATTTCTTGAGCATGTTCTGAATGTTAGCAGAAACTGCTTGCATATTTTACAGACTCTGTACTAACTCCATGAAGTAAACAATGTGATCATCCACATTTTACAATATGAAGAAAGTGCAGCAATCCTTTTTTTATCCACAGAAGACTGACGTCACACAGTAAGCGACAGCTGAGATTCTAACCCTCCAGCCTCGCTTTCATTACACAGTGCTTTCTCAGAAACAACTAGGGTTCAAACCCAGGGGTTTGCCATGACAGACAAATCCTGTACAGCTGAGCTAAATTCCCAGACCCTTTTTATTTGTCCATTCTGGTTTTGTTACTGTTGATGGCAGTGGTATTTGAGACAGAGTCTCACTATGTAGCCCAGGTTGGCGTGTGCTCAGTATCCTCCTGTTGCAGCCTCCTGAGCACTGGGGTTGCATTTGGATGCCATCATGACCAGCTCTGAAACATTTTCTCTAGTGCATCCATTTTCTCAGAGGCTCCTATGCCCCAGTATTTCCATGACCTCCTCTTGGCTATTGTGGTCCCTGGCCCTTTTAGGCCACACATAGTTGGTTATTTTGGCAAATATTTACTCTCCATTTCACCTAGGGTCTAAATTCTTAAGCCCTGCTGCTCTTCCAGGCAAATGGAAATTCAAATAATTTCTTTCTTAGTAAAAGCTCTACAAGTACAATAAACTGAGAAAGCTGTGCAGAAACCAGCTTGGACCTCTCCTTGCACCCTGCTGTTCTATTTGTTCTGCCCACACTTAGCTGGCCTCCTTTTGTGCCACACACTTGACATGTGGCATGGGGCTGACAGAGATGAATGGCCCCCAACCTCTGCCCTTAAGGAGCTACCAAGTTAATTAGGTAGCTGGTAGGAGCAAGCTGATAATGTGGCGAGTGCTGGGATTGGGGAACACAACCAGTGGAGAGAAAACAGAACATTCCTAGTCCTGGTGGACAGGGACTCATGGCAAGACTGTTTCGTGATGGGGGAAATGACTTAAAATTCATGCCTTTAATCCCAGCACTCTGGAGGTACAGGCAGGCAGATCTATGTGAGTTTGGGGCCAGCCTGGTCTACATACTGAGTTCCAGGACAGACAGATACCCTGTATCAACACCCAGCCCCCCCAAAAGAAAGAACTCAAAGAAAGGGGACTATCTGTTTAAGAACAGCATGTTAACAGGAGAGGGCATCTTGCCTTTTTGGATTTTCACATGCTTGGGTCTCTCTCAAAACAAGAAACCAGGGTATGGGTCAGCTCAATGAACCCAGGTTCCATGGATTTCTGTATTTCCTGCCCTAGTCAGGGATGGGGAAAGTCCTACTCTCTAAATAAGAATTCTAGGCCTCCCTCAGCATGAGCATCAGCCTGTGTACCTGCTAGGTTGCCAGACTGGACCTCATGTGGTTGGGCCCAGGAAAACACCAGACTGCATAAGAAAAGTGAGCCAAAGAAACTTCCTAACTGATGTGGCCCTGGTGGTACAGTGTGCTAGAAACTTCTATATGCAGATAGGAAGTATTAATGTTCTATGGAGCACTTATGGAGGACGCCGGGTAGGGATAAATAGGATCTAGTAAATTCCCCACCTTCCAGCACAAAATAGGTGCTGAAATTAAATTATAGTCATGCCATGGCATGAGAGTCCATCTGTAAAAATATCAAGGGCCAGATATGTATGAAGAAAACTCAAGTGTAATGTGATACAGATGGTATTGTATTATCTGGAGACACGGTATAATCTTTGGAATAGGTGAATAGGTCATCATCTATATACAGGCCCACGTATAGCCTGTGGGAGTAAGGGGAGTCCCAAAACTGAAAAGTGAACTTTCAAGAGCCCCAGATGTCACCTAAGACTCAAGACTGGATGTACATCCTTTGTGGGGTAGGATGTTCAAGGAACCAAGGACCTTGACCCATGTGCTGGTCAGGAAGGCCGAATCTTTGTGGCAGAGTGAAGAAGGCACTGTGTGACCTATGGGAATCATCTGGCTTTTCATCTTTACATATAGCACTCAAGCCAGCTATATTTGCTAGTTGTCTTATTGTTACGACTGGATACTAGACTAGAACAACTTAAGAGAGATGGGGCTTCTTTTGGCTCAAGGTTTGAGGGTATGTCATGGTGGAAAAGGCGTGATAGTGAGAGCATGAGGAAGCAGGTCATATCAGTTCAGCAGTCACAAGCAAAGAGAAGGTGGAAATGTTAGTGCTCAGATGCTTTTCTTCTCTTTCCCTTTTACATATGGTCCTGGACCCCAGCAAAAGGGATTGTGCTTTCTATATCCAAGATGGATCTTCCATTTTCAATTAAACTTTTCTAGAAATGCCCTCAGAAACACACTCAAAATGTGTCTCCTCATTAATGTCTGAGATGTTTTTAAATCTAGTTGAGATGAAAATGAAGATCAATCCTCACAGCAGTAGACGCCGTTTGCAGTCCCCCTTGACTATGGACATTGGAGAAGGGAACTATGACCTATCAGGGTTGATTGACATTTTCCAGGAGTTGGGCCCGGTTAAGCAGGAAGAAAGGCTTGGACCGTTTGGACTGCAACAGACCCAGATCAAGCAAGGACTAACATCTAAAACTAACTTTTTCTTCTCTAGGGATTTAAGATGGCCATGCATGTCTTTTTGTACAATGCTCTGACCACATGTCTGCAGCCCACACAATTTGCGTTTACAAATGTCTGTTCAACTGCTTTAGTTTTCTGATGTTACTGAGAATTGGCAAGTGCCAGAGACACAGGCTAAGCCCCTTCAATGACAGGTAAAAACACCTAGACAGAGCAGCAAGCACTACCCCCGCCCCGCGCTCCCCTCCCCCACCCTACCACTTGCAGGAAGAAGTCTCTGTTTATGACCAATGAGAATCAAGAATGCCTCATGGCAACAGAGGGGCTCACATGCTATTGGTCCTGGGATGTTGCTAAGCACTTTCATTGGTAAATGCTTGAAACTCCCTGGGTCCTGCATTCCTAACCTTTTAAGGTGATCGGACTGTCTTTGCTGCTGGGCCTGCCCTCAACCTTATCTGATAGGTAAAAAGACAGCCTCTTCGACAGCGGCTGGCAGCCTGTCCTCCTCCACGAGTACTGAATAGCCTTGGACTGAACAAATCCATCTTGAAAATTTGAACAGCTGGAAGATAATTCTACGTACATAGAGGAAGAATAGACCAGGTCAAATGCTGCAAAGTGGCAGAAAGTTTACACTTTGTAAATCTTCAATCTTCAAAGCCGAGAGTAAAGGACTCCTTGTGCCTCCTGAGGGCTGCTGTGAGAGGCATCCCATAACACTTGGCCAGTGTGGATGCAAGCTGGCAGAGCTTCTTATCACGAAGGAATCTGGTCCAGGCCCTCCTTTTCCAGTTCTAGCAAATGCAGAAAGCTTATTAAACTTGAGAGCCTGCTGGTGCTAATAAACTGGCAGAGCCATCTGGACTCTGCTCCCAAATCCTGAGCTAAGAATTATGCTCCGGGGGCATTTCAAGGAGAGAGCCTGCAGAGCAAAGGTGCAGGGATCACCTTGGCTCCGTGTTTCTGCCCCTTGGTGTCTGTGATACAGGCCAAGCCCCTGTTGCTGGCTCATAGAAAGATTGCGATGTAGCAACTAAAGAAGCAACCGTGCGCCAGGCACCGGCTACTCACTAGCATATGTCTTTTTCCATTTCAGCCCAAACAACATTACCAATTTGGTAATGTTCTCACTATCATCAAGGACGTGCAGATGGATAAAGCCAAGAGGCAGACAGGTTACGTGACTCATCCTAGGTCATGCATGTATTAGTGGCAGAGTTGAGATTAAAAGCCTTAGGGTAGAATTCAGCCATAGAGTGTTTGCCTATCACTTATCACAAGTAAGACCATGAGTTTTTAACCCCACTGCACTCATGCGCATGCACACACACACACACACACACACACACANATGCACACACACACACACACACACACACACACACACATACACACACACACACACACAGAGAGAGAGAGAGAGAGAGAGAGAGAGAGAGAGAGAGAGAGATTATTTCACCTAAATTGCAATGTAATGCCTCTGCGTGCATAGCTGTCATGATCTTGAGGCTCTAAAGTTGAAATGTGATTTGGGTTTGGTTACCCCAGCCCCCATCTCACTTCTGTATCCACTTTGCTCACCATCCTGCGACCATGCCAGGAACTCTCACATTCCCTCCAAAGGTCCGTACCATCTGTCCCTCTCCTCTGTTTGGCTTTCTTTCTCAGTGGTTTTTGGCAAGGAGAAGGGAGCTGGTCTTTATCAGTTATACATAGGCTGTCCACAAATGTAGACCACCAAAATGAGGCCACCAAAACTAGGGAGAGAATTGTTCTTCCCCATTTCCAGGACCTGTACACTTTCAGGAAGCAATGGCTATGGCCACAGCATGAAATGTTTTTTTTCATTTCACGCCAGCAGCTCTTGGTTGACAGAGGAGTCAATCACTCTGGGGCCTTTCTTAAGGTCCACATCCTAGTCATCAGTACCAAGACCAGGGCCATGGGAGATTGTTTAGCTCAATATTTGTCCCTGAAGACTGGTTCAGGGAGTCCAGGAGACCATCCCAGATTTCTCACAGCTGTCATGAGACTCAGCATGCAGGGCTGGGAATGCAAGATGTGTTCTTCACGCTGTGGTGCAAGGCGGTGGTGCCTGGGCGAGCTCCTAGTGCCAGCAGCCCTTGGGACAGCTTGGTTCATTCACATCAGTACAACAAGTGCAAATAGGATTAAGGGAAGTAAGAGGGAATCCAAGTGTGTCAGGAATCAAGGCCACCAACTGCCTCACAGAGGAATGTGCCCCAGGGGCTTCAAAAATCAATTATTGGAGGGCCCCCATCATGGGACAAACCCTGTTGTCACAGATATTCAAACTGGATGTCCATACTGATTCATTGTCTTTGTACCTCATACTCATGATGACAGGTGACATTTATTAAGCATCTGCTGTATGACAGGTGCCAAGCTAAACACATTTTTGATTAACTCAGTCCTCATGACAACCCTATTAGAGAAATACAGTTTTCTCCTCATGATACAGATGGAAAAGCTAAGGCTCAGATTCAGTGAGTTCAAAGCTAGCCTGGTCTACATACTGAGTCTCAGGACAGTCGGGGCTATATATTGAAACCCTATTTCAAAAAAGGAGGGTCAGGAAGAGTAGGTAAAGTAACCTTATTGGGAATGCACAGAGCGACAGAGCTCCTGTCCATAGGCCGCTAAGATTCTTGAAGTCTCAAAACTCTGCTGCTTGAGAAAGGTTGATAAAGATACCAGCAGAGTCCTGCGGAGGAACAGTCGCTGCATCCCCACAGTTTACCACACACGCATGTGCCCAGGCACTCTGTTATGGGAAGAGGGGGTTTTCTCTGTAGTGCCCCAGAGATGTCATCAGCATTTCCTTCCAGTAACACTAGGAGGCGCAGCAGCCTGTTTCTGGCCTGTGGCTTCTTGTATTTTCCACCTGACTTGTTTGGGAAGGGTATGAAAGCTTGGGCATCCCTAACTGTGGTTTAGAACACACCGTCTTCGTGCGTAGGGTAATAGAATTCACTAACGGTTGTCTGTTCGCTCCGTGGATCTTTCTACCGGAGAAAGTCCTGCTGTGGTCCAGGGCAAGGTGGACTTGCAGGAGTTGGGAAGCAGGGACAGCAGCCAATGCGATTGCAGAGTTCCCAGCAGGTGGTTGTCAGGTGCTAAATGATGGGAGACTAGAAAGGACCTAATTGTCCCAAATGCGAGTCTTGGGGTCAGAGCTGCTGTGTAGAGATGAGCAAGCTGTGCCCTGTGCAAGGGCACCTGAGTCAGGGGGTGGGGCTGAGATGAAGCCTGGAGTCCAGTAGTCCCATGCCCTGAGGCTCCTTCGTCCTAATTCTCTCAAAGGCATCCATCACATGTCCCTAGGCTGTGCGGTGGAGGCCAGAGCCCATCCCTTCTTTATTAGCCCTGATGTTCATTTTGCTTACCTAAACCCCATTCCCAACACCTATTTGTGTCGGTACAGACTTTGTGTTGCCTAAGCCTTCAGGCTCATTGAAGCTCACTTCTCTACTGTTCCACATCCCTCTCTCCTGCCAATCTTTCTGTCCTAGCCCTGAGGCCCCAGCTCCCAGCTCCCAGACCCTACCTCAGATAGAGGTAGGAATTCTCTAGAAGCACGAATACCTGCTTTGGCACATCTGAAAAATTTTACTCCGTGGACAACCAAGATATAGACATAGAGGTGGGACACTCAGGTGTCCTCCCTTCCCCTGAGGCCATTCACTGTCCTCTTTCAGTCACTGGGCATGTGTGTACTAAGCACCTGCAGGGTTTGGGCTCTGTTCTGGGCACATGGCCATTAACAAAACAGCTAAATCTTCCTAGAGCTTCAGGTATAGTTCTAGCAAGACCCGCTCCCCTTGCTTCCACCATCCTTCTTTCTTGCTCAGGTGCCATGGAAGCCCTCCTCTTCCTCCCTTCCAGAAGCATCCCCACCCACCCCCCCAAAACAGGCTGGACCTTGCTGCTTTGGCTTCAGTGCCAGGACCCCTGATATCCCATGTGGGGATACATGTGTAAATTTTGCTTTTATATCCCGGCCTGGCAAGAGCCATAGGGCACGGTGCTCTCCTGGGGGATCTTTCGTGCACTTGTTTTCTCAGTTGAGTCAGCAAAGGCAGGTAAGTGGAACTGCGGCTGGGATCCTAACCTCTGACATGTGGCATTCATTGAGATCTGTGTAGTCAGTCGTTTTTCCTATGATTCTTCCTGCCCCTGGCTCTGGTGTCCTTCAGTAAAAGACACGGACTTAGGGCTAGAGAGAAGCTTCAGTGGTCAAGAGTACCTGTTGCTCTTGCAGAGGACCTGGGTTCAATTCCAAGCACTTACATGGTGGCTCACAGCCATCAGTAACTCCAGTTTCAGGGGAGCCAACACCAATCTTATGATCTCCTTGGGCACCAGCCAAACACTCATACGCACACAATAAAATAAATACATCTAAAAATAATTGTTTTAACAGCCGTGGTCTTGGGCTGGAGAGATAGCTCAGCGGTTAACAGGTCCTGAGTTCAATTCCCACAACCACATGGTGGCTCTGGGATCCTAATGCCCTCTTCCGGTGTATCTGAAGACAGCAACAGTCTCCTCACATATATAAAATAATCTTTTTTTAAGTGAAAAAAAGAGCCATGGTCTTATATTTGCTACATGGGATGGTGGTCAGTTTTCTGTTTTTCATCTTTCCTTTCCTTTTCTTTTTTTTTTCCTTAGAAAATGCCACGAGAAAAGTGAAAATATAACAGATGACCACCCCCACACCCAACATGAACAAATATTAACATGTGTTGTTTGCCTGTGATGTTGCAGTACTGTGCATTTAAACCTGGGGCCTTGTGCATGCCAGGAAAGCTCTACCAACTGAGCTCCTCCCCCAGCCTGCCCATAATGTTTTCTAGCAAAACGAAACATTCTGGATACTGACATCCTGCGCTCTCCTCCCATCCGTGGAATGTCCTAGATACTGTGAGGCCCTGTGATCCACCTCCTAGCCAGTTCTCTCCCATCTGGCTTTCCCCACACCACCAGGTCACTGTTATTTCAGATTTCTCCCAGCACAGCATGTCCAGATCTAGTTCCCCAGCTGGTGTTAAGACTTCTGCAGGATTGGTCCAGGCAAACTGCCAGCATCACCTCCCCTGCCCCAGGACACAGTCAGGAAGTCTCAGGTCCTTCCAGTGGGCCTCTGACTACAGGTCGCATCCCGTTATCCCCTTTGTACATCTTTGGTCAAACCTAGTCACGTTCTTTCCCTCCCATCCAAGAAGACCACTGGATTCCCAAACCTTGCCTCAAGGATACTTTATCTTGACACCATCCAGACAAGCTCTACCTGCAGCTCATTCTATGCTCTCTTCCTTTACTACTTGTCCTCAAGCGTCTACAAACCAGATGCAAAGCCTCTTGACTCTAATTTGGAAAGCAGCTTTAGCCAACATGGGTCTCCTTTTCTCTTGTTGATGACCTTGCCTCCAACAAAAGAAACAAATGCCTGCTCCAAGCCCACTCGGCTAGATGTTGAGCAGCAGCTCAGCCAGGTGAGGGCGCTGTAGTGTGGCACTTGGGATGGGAAGGGAGGAGAGAGCTAGCAGCCTCTGAGGAGGTTGGCCCCTTAGAGCCTCTGAGGTACATAGAACTGGAGAGGAGACAGTTTCTGTCTCCTGTACCCAGAACCAAGTAGAGGTGAGAGTGAGCTTGCTGTGTGGCAGGCAAAGCCCTGGAAAACTGGAAACTGAGGAAAGAAAGCCATGTCTTAGCTAGGTCACAAAGGTGCTGGGAGTAGCCTGTGGTCTCTAAGCCAACTGGCTTGAGAGTAGCCTGGGAGGTCTCAGGATTTCTGGAAAAGGGGAGGGTCTTGGCTGCTARAGATGGTCTGTGGAGGGGAGGGAAGGGAAGGAGAGGAGAGGAGACTGTTGACAGGGTCTTAGGTGCATGTCAGCCCTCTGACTTTTCTCCTTCCAGGCTACTGAACATAGGATGCTCTGACCTGACCTGATCAGCTGATCCTCCTACCCAAAGGCTTTCAGGCCCGTTGTTTCCTGTCTGTGCAGAAGGGAGGCCCCCCTCCAGGTTGCAAATGGAAAAGGCAGGCAGGGCTTCTTCTGAGCTATCATTCGGCCCTTTTCTGGCATTCAGCTGGCCTAATAAGGATGGAGCCCTCCCGCGGCCTCTCCCTAGCTATTTCCTGACAGGCGGCAGCTCTGGAAGAGAAGCATTTCTCTCTTATTAGCACCTGTTGAAGGGGCCTGCCTCTCAGGAGGAGGCTTGGTTTTTATGTACAAAATCCAAAGCTACAGGGATGTGAAGATGTCCTGTCTCTGACTGTTTCCCGCCTGGTGAGGGGAAGGGAAGGGAGAGTATCCCCCCACTTTAGGATTGGAGGGAAGCCATTGTCTAGACCATATGAAGTCTGTGATTTTGCAGAGGTATTGCTCGGGACAGTGGCAACATTCAGAGTCACAGCCAAAGCTGACTGTAGTGGTGACTGCTTTTATAGCCAACACTTAGGAGTCAGAAGCAGGAGGATCTCTGTGAGTTTGAGGCACCTTAGTCTACCTATCCAGTTCCAGCAGGCCAGGGCTTGCATAGTGATATCCTGTCTCACAAACAAGCAAACAAGCAGATCAGAATCATAGCCAAGTAGAGCCAAAACAGTGCCTGCGAGATCCTCTCCCTTCCCCTTCACCTCACTTCACTTCCAATTCCTATGCTCACCCCAACTCATATACTCCTATGTAACCTTCAAAGCCCATTGCAAAGCTGTGTCTTTTATAACATGCATATCACATAACCCCCAGCAGGGCCTGGAGACTCTTTGTAGTAAGTGCCTCAACTTATTTGAGGAGGACTCTTCTCCATCATCACCTCACTGAGAGTCAAGTAATATTCGTGATAGAAATGAATAGTCCTCCCTAGGAACTGCAGCAATACACACAAGGTCTGTCTCCCCTTGCCGGAATAAGAGCTTGAGACAGACAGCTATGTACAAGGGGCTTCTACTGAGCCTTTGAGAGGGTCCACCATGGAGACTTCTTGTGAGCAGAAACCACACTTAAAGACTTCTTGGTGTGGCCTCATTGAGTCTCTGCTTACCTTACTTCAGACTATGCAGTAGGTATCAGGGGTTGCTGGGATGACAACAAATCTTCCTTCGAACGAATTTTCCTCTGTGCACTGTGTGGGAAGCAGAGCTCCCTGCCTCTCCATGCCATTGGTGCTTCTGGTGCCATTTCATAGTCTGTTCTACAGCGATTGTTTTTACATCAGTAGAAAAAGATTTCGGAGCCCCTCCCCACCAACTCTCAACTTCCCAAAGCAACTAGGAGAACATTTTCACGCTCTTTCTCCCCAGGGCTTCTTTTCTTGGTGGGGAGCACAGGGTGTGGATGCAAAGCCCTCCTGCCTGCTAGGCACAAATGCTCTACCACTGAGCTGTAGCCCTAGCCTCCAGTAACTTTAGCAGGAGTCTGAGCTGATCACCTGCAGTTCCTAACAGCTTTCCTTTCAAAGAACCAAGGTACTCTTCTGATCTCTTGGCACTATCTTTTTTTTGTGCTTAGAAAAATAAATGTATTTCTTTTTACTTTTTGTCATAGAGATCATTACTTAAAGCTCTTTGTGTGGTAAGGTAGTAATCCTTTCTGTCCTCTGCTGCAGACGTTATCTCCTAGTTTGCTAACATTGATTTCTAGAGTATTGTAGTTTGGGGGTGTGCTAACTTTTTTTTAAAGATGATGTCACATATAGTAACATTTTCCTTTGTGATTCTTATGCTTAGAAGTCTAAACCTTCTCCCAGATTGGATAAGTACTCCAATATAATCTCCTAGAATGTAGAAGGGGATTTCACGGGTGTCCTAGAGCGCTTCTTTTCTAACCTCCAGGCACCCCTCCCCACCCCTCACTTAACACAACCTTTCTTTGGAGACACAAATCAATCAATTAGGCTGGAGTCTCAAGTATGCTAATGAGGTCAACCCTTTTCCCCAAAGCTTTCAGCCCCTTTGAAAGGGGACAGCTTGAGGAAGGTACTTCTTCCAGTGGCTGTCTCATTAGCAAGAGCAAAGAAAGAGGAAAAAGTGCAAAGTAACTTCCCTCCTTTTACCTCTCCTAGGCAAGTTTAGTGAGATCCAAAGCCAGAGTTCCCAGTTAATGAAAGGTCCTGGGACTCTAACCGCTCAGACTTGAGCAAAGTCACGAGGCCAGTAGCTAGAGTTCCCCCAGCAACCGCCAGACCAGGCCACTGCATTTTCTCCATCGAGCCAGCACAGTTGCCATGGGAACATGAGTGCTAAATTGCTTTTCGAGTATAGAAGCTGAAGACCTCAGCTTTGACGCACATAGCCCAAAAATCGATTGACCTCCAATTAGGTTTTTGTTGTTTTCTTAAGGTATCTTTCTGTTTTTGTCTTGCCTATACGCCTCCTGAGGTCTGCATCAGAGACTCAAATATTTGGCTCCATTTGCTAAAATATATATATATATATATATATATATATTATTTATACCTTGACTTATTTCAAAAAGGATTTAAGGTGGTTTGTGAAGATGCACCCAATGCTTGGAGCCAAAATTTGATGCAAGAGGAGGATGAAGCAAAGAGTAAACAAGGATGAGTAGGAAAGACGTGGTAAGAGACTGGGTGTCAGGAGGTCCCTGGGTGATGAATGAGAGTCCCAAACGGGGCTCTTAGGCTTTTGTGGTAGATAACGGAAATGGGCAGCCGAATCGTTACAAGATTCACAGATAAAAACAAATCAGCTGATTAATAGAAGCTCAAGCGTTCCTAACCTTGAAACTAAAAGTTTGCTTTCCTCCCATAGACTCTAAAAAGTGATATCATTTTTCTACCCCTGTACCCAGCAGATTACTTAAACCAATTTGAAGTGTAGACTGACTTCTGTCGATGGCTTTGTTTCCAAGTGTCTCCACTTTTATCATTGGGGTTGACAAATGACAAATGCACCTTTCTGTTAATGTCAAAAGAGGAGCATACAACACAGCCTTTACAATGAGTTGACCAAGGCTGAGGAGCTATCTCAGTGGCCAAAGTGCAACAGTGGGGACCTGAGTTGGATACTCAGAACCTGCTTAGAGATCTGTGTGTAGTGATGTAGCTTGTTACTCTAAGTGCTAGGAAGGTGAGACAGGACCATCCCTAAGGCTCACTGGCCAGCCAGCCTAGCCTAAACAGTGAGATCTCTGGGTCCTAGTAAGAGAGCCGGTCTCGAGAAGAACATGATAAGGCTGGGAAGATATCTCAACAGGCTAGATAGAGCACTGGCTGCTCTTCCAGACAGTCCATATTTTATTTCCCAGCACCCACATGCTAGCTCACAACTGGCTGTAACTCTAGTCTTAGGGGACCTAATGCTTTCTTCTGGCCTTCAAGGGCACCAGGCACATGTGGTGCAAAGACATAGGGGGAAACAAAACACCCATATGCATTAACCAAACAAATGAAGAACACTTGAGGTTGACCACGCCTCCATATGTGTGCAGACGTACTTATGTACGTGCACCCTTGCACACATGAGTATGCATACACACCGACATGCCCACACAAGCACACATGCAAACGAAGTAACTGTATTAAAACAAACATGTGGGGTGGGAAAAATGTGTATGCTGTCACTATTGCATTGCTTGCACAGAACATTAATTGAAAATAAAACAAAAAAACATTGTAGTACTCAGGGTATCTCCCATGCCTCATAAGCATTCTATCCCGAACTTCAAAAATATTTTAAATGAGTAACAATATACATCAGGGTGAAAGATTAGAAAAATACAGAAAAAAAATCTCTTTCTCTTCTTTAGACAAGATTTTCTTATTCTATAATTCTGGCTGTCCTGGAACTTGCTGTGCAGACCAGGCTGGCCTTAAACTCGCAGAGATCCTCTTGCCTATGCGTTGTAAGTGAGGTGGATTCTAGACATGCACTACCATGTCCAGCTTTTTTAGAGAAGGTCTTGTACATCCAGGGTACTCAGCCTAGAACCTCTTACATACTAAGCAAGTTTCCTCCACCGAACTCTACCTCCAGCCTGCATGTAAATCAGTGCAGCCTTTCTTCAGGACAATATTGCAGTGCATTTCAAAAGACTTTAAAATGTGCATACCTTTTGATCTGGTAATTCTACTTTTACAAATGCTTACTAAGGAAATAACCAGAATAGAATGAATGTCCAAAGATTCATGTACAAAGTTGCACATCAAAACATTGGTTATAGAAGCTAGAGAGACAGCCCAGTAAGTAAGTAGTACAGTGGCTACTCTTCCAGAGGACCCTGGTTCGATTCCCAACACCTACATAATGGCTCACAACCATCTATCTGTACCACCAATTCTAGGAAAATCCATCGCCCCTCTGACCTCCAAATACTAGGTAATCACATGGTTCACAGATATACAGATAAAATAATTAATTTAAGTTTAAAATAATATTATTGGAAGCTAGAGAGATGGCCCAGCAGTTAAGGTCCTGCCGAAGGCCTGAGTTCCGTTTCTAGCATCCACACTGGGTGACTCACAGCTGCCTGCTAGAGATGCAGGATTATCCCAATGAGCTGGAGTCGCAGGCAGTTGTGAGCCACCCAGCGTGGATGCTTGGAAACTGAACTCAGGTCTTCTGCAGGACCACTACATCCTCCAGAGAGAAGGAACTGTGTAGCTGTTGAGAAGGTATGAAGGCTGTGGTGTCTCTCCGTGGCAGAGTGTTTACCTAGTTTGTGCAAGGCTCAGGGTTTGATTCCCAGTACCCTAAAAATGAAAATAAGCTAACGGCTTAAAACACAAAGAATTCTACTTACCATCAAACTTCCCAGGCTACATCATAATCTCTGTCATGTGTCCTCTCTGTGCCCTGGCTCCTTCCTTCACTGCAGTTATGCGTTAGCTAATATGTATTGTGTGCTTATCTAGTTCACATGTGCGAGTCGGGAAGGTCCATCAGGATGGATGCTAATGCCTGTCTTTGCCCTCGCTACCATTGTACACTGTCCAAGAAAGAAAATTAAGAAAGCTCCCAGTCTAATTGAAAAGTAGCTTTGACAAAGCAATGGAAAAGGCTCATTTTATTAAACCGTCACCCCTGCGCGCAGGTCATTTTAATATCCTGTGTGAAGAAGCGGAGAGCATAGAAAGTGCTGCCACTGAGCTGGTCGCTCCTCAGCAAGCTGCAGGGGTGGCAGAGGCAAGAGCTCAACAGGCCTCTCTGTTCCGTGGAACATCAATTTCAGTTGAGAGACCTAGAGTAGTCCGACTTGGGTGTCTGACAGACATTCTTCTTCTCCAAGATGACCGAAGTGAGCCTGGGGCTTCAAAGAAACAGCTGAGGGCATTTGTTACCAAAGAGAAGGTGTAAACTTTCAACTGAAGAGTCCGGAATTTTTGAAAACCTGTTTCTGCCACTGGAGCCTTGGCCGTGTCTCAGAATTTAAGGAAGCTCTTCCCGCTCCTTAATTCTTTATGACCTGTTGGGATTCCCAAACTCCATCCTACATGTATTGTCTTTCTAGGGTCCCATGCATGCACCCGTGCACACAGTCTTTGCCCCCAGCACATCATGCACGCTTTGGCCGTGAAGTGGAATGCTTCCTAGATGTCACACAGATGTGTCAGGAAGGCTACCACTGCAGAGCAGTGCAGTTGTGGCGCAGCATAATGACACAAATCTCCAGCGTCCATGCTTCCCTTTGTCCCCGGCACCACTGTGGGCCGGCTTCCAGTTGTGTGTCTCCCCTGCCTCTTAGCCATACGCCCAGAAGCCAAGCCCATGTTTATCCTTCCAGTTCCCACATTGCCCGTCTTCCAAGGCTCCCTAAGTCAGAGACATCATCAATGCCAGCGCTGCCTCACCAGTGAGATCAGCTCTCCCTCCTTCACTTTAGTCTCTGCTCCAAGCAGGCCACTTTGCTTCTCAGCCCACCCCTCCCACAGCCCCTTGGCTGCTCTCCATCCCTCTCCCATCAGTCTGCCACACAAAGCCACCACTGGCATTTGCAGACCACACCCTAACCCAGAAGTTTCTAGTCCTCTTCCCCATGAGACCCACACTCCTCCTGCCCTCCACAGGCACGGCTGGGTTCTCTTTCCACCTGCTTCATCGTCCGTCCACCTGACTGGGCTCACTTCCTCTGTGTCATACAGGGACCTTCATCCTATTTTATACCATGGCCTAGGAGTTCCCTCTACAACTCGCATTTTATTGGCATTTTTTCATTCTTCATTTTTTAAGGGTCCACTGTCCTTAGACACCACTCACAGGATAGGCAAGCACTCTACCATTAAATGACATAGCCAGCCCCAAGAAGCAATTCTGTGTCATCTTGTCTTCTTCTTTCCATTCCTTCCTTTCGTTCTTTTCGTTTCTCCTCCCCTCCCTTTCCTTCCTTTACTTTTCCTTTTTTTCTTCTCTTGTTTGGAGACAGGGTTGCACTGTGTCGACCAGGCTGGCCCTGATTGAAATTCTGGCTCAGCCTCCTTGAAAGTTCTGGGACTAAAGGCATGGGTCACTAAATTTGGCTCTGTGATATTTCTTTATTTTTCTTAAGGACTTACTGGTGTGTGTGTGTGTGTGTGTGTGTGTGTGTGTGTGTGTTCATGAGTGTATTCATAAATGTACATGCAGGTGGGCATGCTTGTGTATGCACAGAAGTCAAAACAGGGGGCACTGAAGTTCTCAGAGCTGGAGTTACAGGCCTCCGTAGGATGTACTGGTGCTGAGATCTTAACTCCAGTCTTCATCATTGTATAGCAAACACTCTTAACAATGAGTCATCCTACTGGGGGAGGGAGGAGCTTGCTCTTCTTGATGCTTTTCACTTTTGAATGAAAGAAACAACTCTGGGAGTTGTCAAGTGACAATCAATGAATGCATATGGCAAGGAAATGAAAGTAAATATTATCCAGTGAAGGCTGGAGGCCCTGTAGCTGAAAATTGAAGTATGTACCTAATGAGAATAATCTGGAAAGAAAGTAACATTTACTGAGCCTTAACTTGTCCAATCTGCAATATGGGTTTTGTGTGCATTCTCCCTCCAATGTTCTAGCAACTGCAAAGCAGCACATGTAAAGTTCCACGTGGGGAAATGGTCCCCAGCGACCTCAGTGCTTCCTAGTCTTTGCTGAGTGTGGCAGCTTGGCAGTCGGCTGCAGAATGTCTCTTGGTCATGAACAAGAGAGCAGAGACAGCATCTAGTATCCTTGTGATTGTATCTAACCTTCACACAGAGGGGAAGAGCTACATTTGCTCTTACAAGTTGGGCCCATGTCATGAGGCAAGGAAGCAATCTTTGAGGTCAAAACTCAATGGAAATATAAACCTCCCACCCTGAAAGAAAAACAGTGC
>BDUI01009636.1:44506-63126 GCA_002335545.1 Apodemus speciosus | reverse complement strand
AAACTTATTTATTTTATGTATGAGAGTACACTGTGACTGTCTTCAGACACCCCAGAAGAGAGCATCAGATCCTGTTACAGGTGGTTGTGAGCTACCATTTGGTTGCTGGGATTTGAACTCAGGACCTTTGAAAGAGCAGTCAGTGCCCTAAACAGCTGAGCCATCTCCCTAGCTGGGGAGGGGAGGCGGGGGGGGGGCAGGGACAGGGGGGGCACTCCCTGTTTTCTTGAGACAAGTATCTCCCTATGAAGCCCTGGTTGTCCTGGAACTCACACTGTACACCAGGCTGGCCTTGAACTCGCAGAGATATGTCTGCCTCCGTCTTCCTGAGTGCTGGGATTCAAGGGTGTGCCCCTATGCTAGGCTTGTTTGTGTAACTTCATTGCAGCTCAAACAAGTGTGAAAGTCAAGGGTAATTCAATGTCAAGTGTATAAAATAAGCRGATCTTGCTTGGTGAGAGATGGTTACGAAGAAAAGCAAGAACAGGAGATCTGAGAATTGTACAGAGCTTAACCCCTGAGAAACCCTGTCTCACAGTCTTTAGGAAAATACTATAAAATGTTGAGTCTCTTTAAAATATCTAAAGTCTTTTCACTATGGGCCCCTGTCAAATTGAAATAAGGTACATACTTTCTTACTCACGGTTTATAAGTTCATACTTAGAGGGAAGAGCCAGGACATAGTGACAAGCAAATCAGAACCCACATTCAACAGCATCCAAAGTCCAGCACTTGATGCCTGGGTTCCGCCCACAGTCACCTGGGTTCCGCCCAGTCACCTGGGCTCCGCCCACAATCACCTGGGCTCCGCCCATAATCACCTGGGCTCCAAAGAGCCTGTGAAGCTCTGGCTCTGTAATCCACAGCCCACAGGCTCATCCCCCAGCCTCAGACTGACCCCAGGGCACTGGGCAGTCATCCSACAGCCCTGGCATCTCCAAGACTATGGGAGCGCCACGTGTGATCTTCTCCAGTGACCTCTCGGCCTCCCTTCAGGGACTCTGACCTTGCCACATGGAACCAAGCCTCAGCCACTCTCCAAGACCCCATTCAGTCTCCAGAACCAGTACCACTTGGCGACCCTTCCACATTCCCAAGTTTGGCTGCCACCATTAGATGCAGCCTTGGCTCTCGCTTGGGGACATAGCTTCTGTGTGCTAACTCCAAGAAAATGCTCCCAGATTTCACCTCAGTGATGCTTGTCTCTTCTTAATCACCGCTGATTTCTCAGCTCTAGCTAACCAGCGTGGATTGTCCTAGTAGAGAGAGTTAAGGTTTCACTTTATAATGGTACTGGCCTTTTGGCAATCATGGCTGGTTCTTTAGCTCCAGCTGCCCAGACTCACAGATTCTTAATTAAAATCAATCTCTCTCTCTCTCTTGGTTTTTTGAAACAGGGTTTCTCTGTGTAGCCCTGGCTGTCCTGAAACTTACTCTGTAGACCAGGCTGGCCTCGAACTCAKAAATCTGCCTGCCTCTGCCTCCCAAGTGCTGGGATTAAAGGCGTGCAGGAGCACTTCCTGGCAAAACATATCTCATAAACAGCCCTAACAGAGGCTTGAAACTTCATTAAACCAGGCCTGCATCATCTGCAGTGCTCTCAGCATTATCTTCCAAGTTCCCACAACAGTTCATTAAGATCTAAGAACTTAGGTTAGAGAGATGGCCCAGCGGGTAAGAGCACTGACTGCTCTTCCAGAAGTCCCAGAGTTCAATTCCCAGCAACCACATGGTGGCTCACACCCATCAGTAATTGGATCTGATGCCCTCTTCTGGTGGGTCTGAAGACAGCAAGATCTAAGCACCTGAACAACTTTCCCAGCTCCTTTCCAACATCCTTCTCAATCTTCCTAAGAATAATAAGTTCACATCTGTCACAGCAACACCTGAGTCCTGGTACTTTTTTGTTTTGTTTTGTTTTTCTGTGTGGTGTGATAAAACACCATGACCAAAAGCAACTCGGGGAGGAGAGGGTTTATTTCATCTCAAAATTATACTCCACCATGAAGGTAAGTCAGGGTGGAAAATCATGGGAGGAACATGAGGCAGGAGCTGCAGCAGAGTCTGTGGAAGAACACTGCTGACTGGCTTTCTCAACTTGCTTTCTTATACACTCGGGACATGACCTGGGTGTTACTGCCCTCAGTGGGCTGGGCCCTTCTGTATCAGTCACTAATCAAGAAAATGGCTAGTCTATAGGCCAATTGGATGGAGGCATTTTCTCAGTTGAGGGTCCTTTTCCCCAGATGACTCTAGCTTATGTCAAGTTGACAAAAAGATAACCAACATACAGTGCTTAATACTTTTTTTTTGTTTGTTTTGTTAGATGCACTGTCTCCCTAAATGCCCAAGTGGCCTCTTAAATTCCGAGATTATGGGTGTACGCCACCTTACCAGCTCTAAGAATTTGTTACCTTTCCTGGGTTTATTATCATCTTCCTCTTCTGAGAAAGATGGGAGAATAGCACTTTGCCCTGCTAAGTGGGTCAGCAACACTCACTTTGGGCAGGCTACTTCTGAGACCCAGGTCTTAAGTATACAAGGGGGTAGAAGTGGCGGGGCTCAGCTCAGTGGTAGAACAGATGCTTAGCATGAACCGTGAGGCTCCATAGTCAAGCCCCTCTGAGGTGCATCACTACAGTACCAGACAATTACAACAATCAGATATGGAATTTTCTTTTTCTGTATATGTCTCTCCTTTTTTTTTTTTTTTTAATGACAGGATCTTACTATGTAGCCCATGCTGGTCTTGACTTTTCAATCCTCTAGCAGTCACTCCCTCCTTTTCAGAAACGATTTATTTTATTTTATGACTATATGTGTTTTGTCAGTTGAATATTCAGTAGGTACTGGGGAGGAGGGGCAAAGAGGCGTTRCCTGGAGCTGGAGTTAGAGTAAACTGCCCAACTTGAACTCCTAATCATGCAAGGTTTTGTCTTTCTATTTCCTTCTTTTCTTGTTTATATTTATTTATTTATTATTTTTGATTGAGCTTTGGCTGGTCTCCCACTCACAGAAAAACACCTGGCTCTGCCTCCTGAGTGCCAGACTTAAAGACATGCACCATCGATGACTTTATTTATTTATAATGTGAGTGGGTGTTTTGTTGCATGTTTGTCTGTCTGTCGCTTATTTGTCTGGTGTCCGCAGAGAGCATAGGACCCTCTGGCAATAGTGTTGCGCACCRTCCAGTGGGTGCTGGACTAAAACTTGGGTCCACAGAGCCACCTCTCCATCCCTTATTTTTTTGCCTAAAACATAATAAATGCGTGGGAATTTTCCTCTCAGGGAGTAGGTGGAGCATGAGGGTAAACTCAGCCAACCAGACACAGAAGAGATACTTCCGGCTTGGACTAGCACTTCTAGAGCGCCGCGAGAGCCCTCAGAGCGTGGCTCCCTGGTCCCCGGATTTTCCTCTTTCTCCAACCCTATTGGCTTTARCCTTTGATCACCTGACTTATCCGACCAACGAGAGGCGGCTGAATCAGTACTTCCGCCTCTGTGTCGAGCCACTATGCCCGCCCCAGGAACACTCTGATTGGATCTCCTCCTGAAACTCGCTCGCTTATTGGCCAGCGCGGGATTCAGCTCTCCAGCGGCAACCTAAAGCTGTGTCAGAGAAGCCCGGCAGCTCAGGAGCCATGGCGTCTTATTTTGATGAGCACGACTGCGAGCCGTTGAACCCTGAGCGTGAGGCCCGCAACAATATGTTGCTGGAACTCGCGAGAAGAGTGCGCGGGGCTTGGAGCTGGGCCCCGGGCAGCAGGTTTCTGGGCTGGGGTTTGGCGGAGAGGGCGGGTAACCTGGAAGGTGGGGTGAATAATGAGGAATGCTAGTCTGGGCGACATGATTAGTGGAGTCGGAGTCGTTAATTTGGGCCATTAATGAGTAGGGCCCGCCAGGGCATCGTGGGAAAGACTGAGGTGGCAAGGGTAATCGTGGGAAAGACTGAGGTGGCAAGGGTAGGAGTAGCAGAGCAGAGGGAGGCACCGGAGAAGATTGTCATGGGGGCGGACACGGCCTGTGTCCAAGTGTGTAAACTGGGTAGTGTTTTGCTAGTAATAAGCAAGCACAGAACGCCTTCCCGGAATCAACTTTGGCTTTACCGGATCATTCCTGAACGACTTCTTTAAGACTGCCATTTCTAGTAAAATGGGAAAGTTGCCTGGCGTGATGGTGCACGCCTTTAATCCAACTTCTTGGGAGGTAGAAAGAAAAAGGGAACTGAAAGCGAGCCGGAGTTGTCTGTTAGCTGTGCTAGTGTTGTTGTGTGTTTTGTTTTGAGACAGTCTCACTATGTATCCCTAACTGGCCTGGAACTTAAGAAGTAGAAAGGCTTGCCTCGAACTCACCCTCCCAAGGGTTGTGACTAAATGCATGGGCCACCACCTCTCACTCCCACCCTACTGAGCAGCTACTGTGCGCTATTCGTTATTATCACTGGTAGCCAGGACAGGTATTTTTGTCAGTTAGTGTCCAGTGGATTATGGGGGCCAAAAATAGATGAGTTCCTTAGTTCTGATCTTCTACCTTCTTCCTCAGATCACTCTTTAATAGGATGGACTTTGAGGACCTGGGATTGGTGGATTGGGAACATCACCTTCCCCCACCCGCTGCCAAGGCTGTGGTGGAGAGCCTCCCCAGAACAGTCATCAGTAGCTCCAAGGCTGGTGAGGACACACGGTCTTTTTTTTTTTTTTTTAGGGCAGATAAGCCAGATCTGCTGTCTCCTCACAGCCACCAACAATCTGGCCTGTTAGTTTTCTAGGCCAAGCCTGTTGTCTGAGTGGGAGGTTGGGTTGGGCCTTAACAGCTCTCCTCATCAGCACTTCCTCTTCAAGATCTCAAGTGCCCCGTGTGTCTTTTGGAATTTGAGGAGGAGGAGACTGTCATTGAGATGCCCTGCCACCATCTCTTCCATTCCAACTGCATTCTGCCCTGGCTAAGCAAGGTACTTACCTACCCCTTCCCTGCCCAGTTCCTGAGCAGCTTTTTGTTGTTGTTGTCATGGACTGGGGTGAAATCAAGGGTGAAAGTCAGGAGCAGGAAAGGGCTGGAATATCGCTCTTGATTTTTCTAGACAAATTCCTGCCCTCTGTGCCGCCATGAGCTGCCCACTGATGATGACAGTTATGAAGAGCACAAGAAAGACAAGGTAGGGGCTGGTGGAAGGGGGACAGCCTGGTCACTCAGCAGGCTTCCATAGGCCTCTGGACCCCTCGCTTTGGCTCCCTTCCAAGTCAGTCTCGTGAGGGGCAAAGGTCTTAGCATTGTTGACTCTAGGCGCCTGAAAAGAGGCCCCATGACAGCAGCTCTGTGTATGGTGCTGTCCGAGTGTTCAGCCCTGGCCTTGCCYGTCTTTCTTCCAGGCTCGGAGGCAGCARCAGCAGCACCGCCTGGAGAACCTCCACGGAGCCATGTACACGTGAGGAGCAGCTAGGGCTGAGAGCTCGGCCTCTGTGATACTTCCCCTTTGCACTTTGAGTCATTAAAGGTCTCTTTCCCCGCCCGCAGCTGCACTGCTCACCAGTGAAGCGGGCTCCCCCCGTTCGGATCCTCCGCCCTGCTGTTAGCCAGGACGGTGTCAAACGTCCAAAGGTGCCAGGCCGCATTCCCTCCGGCCAGCCTCTTCTCTACACTCTGGGTGGTGGGGCTCTGGAGCAGCGGGGGCTTGGGTCTGAGTGTTCTTTTAGAAGTCAAACTGTGTCAGAGCCTGGCACTTTGTAGCTATTTAAAACTGATAAATTAACTTGCACCACCCCCTTCCGGAAATCTCTAGTTAACCTTGGAACCTTTAGTTAACATTGGAATCCTGGGGGTGTTCTACATTTCCACAGAGAAAACTTTTAACATTGTAAAAGTTGCTCTCTGTAACCCACCCCTGGAGGCCCCCTTATCAAGGAGTCAAAGTTCAAGCCAGACTGAGTTGGGGAAAGAAGTGAGACTATAAAGAAAGCCAAGCCGATTCTTCAGCTCTTTAGAGACTCTCGCCAAGGGGGACAAGCCCTTGTGGAGGTTCTGAAAGTGGGTTTCACTATGTGACCTTGGCTGGCTTGGAACCCACTATATAGACCAGGCTACCCTTGAATTTAGGAGATCCTTCTGCCTCTGCCTCCCCAGTGCTGGGATTACTAGTATGTACACACCCTTATGATGTATTCGAATGGCATCTGTCACTCTTAGTGTCTGGCAACCTCAAGAATCTTTCCTGGAGGAAAGCACTTCTTTCCATCCGTACCTACTGGATCGGACCCTCCCTGATTCTCCAGAACAGACTGCAAACATGCAAATTAGAATTCTTTTAATAGATATAAAAAAAGTACTAAAATACTTGTGTGGCTCTGCTGTGTCATTTGCCCTAAAGGAAGTGAGGGGCAGAGTGAAGAACCCAGTGCAGCCGGGCGGGCCTTCCTTCAGGCTAAGGCATGCTCTTCCCACCCTCCAGCCTCGCGAGCCCCTGCTGCCCCAGCCCCCAATTCCTGCAGCAGCAAGCCCCAGCGGTCTGGCTCTGGCACTGGGAGTAGAAGGCACCTGACGGGCTGGGCAAGTGAGGACAGGTGACCTTTAACACAAAACACTACTCTGGTATGAGGGACCAGGACAAGTAGCCGAGGCAGCTGTGGAGGCCCTGTCCCTCTATGGCACGGGTGGATGTTGGCCACTTCTCCGGGAGTAAGGAAGCCTAGATCCCAACAATACTCTCTAAAACTTGTTTTTGGTACAAAATAAATGTAAAGACGGTAGAGGGCGCAGGTGTTCTGGAGGCTGGGCCAGCCACCCTCCAGACCTCAGATCATGGCAATGCTCTCAGGAGCACAGTTGAGGTGGGTAGAGGTGCTGCTGCTCCCAGAGGACTTACAGGCCCTGTCGGGGGTGGGCTGTAGTGCAGCCACCAGTGTGTGTGAGGAGACTGCCCCGAACTCATAGCTGAAGGAGCCATAGAAAATGAGGATATCGAGGACAAACACCCATTCACACAGGGCAGTTCCATGCTGTAGCTGAGAACTCTCGTGGAAGAAGAAGACTCCGCCTGGAGCAGAGCTAAGGAAAGGTTCAAGGCAGTGTGCGCCTAGCAGCCCCCGGGGGGGCCATCCCACTTAAGTAGATGAGGAAAAGGACGGGCCACGGAAGACTAGGACAGTGGCCACTGGACTCGAAGTCCCATCCCTATGCCAACCTGGGGAAGAAGGGTTGAGCTAGGAGATGAGTTCCTGGCTACCCTGTCCCAAAAGGATACTAAGGACCAGGGTGATGAAGGCGATGACAGCCAGCACAGTCCGAAGGTAGGCCATAGCCATGTCCAGGCGGGTGGTGGCCCCGTGGTAGAAGAGAACACAGTGCAGGCACACAAAGAGCAGCCCGGCAAGGAAGGCCACAGCAGCTCCGATGTAGTGTAGAGACTTGGCATGGTCCACCTGGCCCAGCAGAGGCTAATCCATGAAGCAGCCCCACTTCTCCTGCCCCCTCCATCACTTCTCCCTTCCTGGCCTTGGTCAACCTCCAGGTGTTGCCCCTACAGGCATCCAGACCCTATTAAGGGGAGGAGGGGAGGGGGCACCTGGAAATTGCCGACTACCACGAGGCCTGCAGCGTTGGTGCAGCCAGTGATGAGTGCAGTGGTGTTGATCCAGGAGTGCCGGTTCTGCTCCAGGAGCTGTCCGTACCGAAGGAAGCAGATGAGGGCCACTAGGAGAAGACAGGAATGCTGGGGCTGGTTCTTCGCCTTCGCCCTAGGCTTCTACCCAGGACAGTTGTTCATAAACTAGTTTGCATCTAGCTGACCGGGGCCTGACTATCAAGGTAGCTGGGCCTGCCCCCTCTTCCCGATGTCCTTGCTCACAAACGACCACCTTCAATGAGCAGGGGAGACGTTGCTCCTCTTACCTCAGCCCCTGGTGATGGGGCAGACTGCAGAGTAAAGGTTTCTGGGCTTTTCTGGAGATAAGGGGTCTGATGGTGTCACTCACCCATGAAAGCACCCATGTTGCCAATGAGACTGAAGAGGCAGCTCTCTGGGGGGTATGTGCCACACTTGCTGAGGGAGGGGGAGGGGGAGGGACAATGAGGACAGTGGTAGCCCTCTCCACCCCTCGCAGCTCCTCCCCCTCGGCTTTATCTGTGCTTGGTCCACAGCAGGCAAGTCTCTGATTTAAAGAGTTCATATGCATGAGAGATAAAGACACGCCCTAGAGAGGCTGGCAGATCTGACTGCTTTGCGGAGGCCTGCAGCTGCTCTGACTTTCCTGAGCTTGTGCTGGGCACTCAGAGGTACTGAGCCTAAATCCACATACTCTCATTGGCTGTGTGACCTGAATAAGTGTCTCCAAGCCTGTTTCTACAGCTAAAAGTGGTGAAAAGAACAGAACCTAGCCTGCAGGATAGCTTAAAAGGCACCACTGGCATATAGGATGCCCAGCTYCTAGAAATAGCAGGTAATGCATTTATTTCTTGGAAACAGCCTTACATTGCTGTTTTAATTGGCCAAAAACTAGCTGGGGATGATCTTGAATGTCTGATTCTCTTGCTGCGATTGCAGGCATGTGCTACCACATCTAGTTTTATGTGGTGCTGGGCTCTGCACGCTAGGCAGGCATTCTGCCAACTGATCTTCATGCCCGATGCTCGGGCTCCCTCTTCTCCAGACAGGGTTTCATATAGCACAGGCAGGCCTTGAACTCACCTTCCTACTTCTAAGTCTGGGATTATAGGGCTTTGCCACTATGCCTGGTTTGGCAGTATTAATTGGCTCAGTATAATGTTTCTTCTTAAGCTCNGGGAGGGGGAGGGACAATGAGGACAGTGGTAGCCCTCTCCACCCCTCGCAGCTCCTCCCCCTCGGCTTTATCTGTGCTTGGTCCACAGCAGGCAAGTCTCTGATTTAAAGAGTTCATATGCATGAGAGATAAAGACACGCCCTAGAGAGGCTGGCAGATCTGACTGCTTTGCGGAGGCCTGCAGCTGCTCTGACTTTCCTGAGCTTGTGCTGGGCACTCAGAGGTACTGAGCCTAAATCCACATACTCTCATTGGCTGTGTGACCTGAATAAGTGTCTCCAAGCCTGTTTCTACAGCTAAAAGTGGTGAAAAGAACAGAACCTAGCCTGCAGGATAGCTTAAAAGGCACCACTGGCATATAGGATGCCCAGCTYCTAGAAATAGCAGGTAATGCATTTATTTCTTGGAAACAGCCTTACATTGCTGTTTTAATTGGCCAAAAACTAGCTGGGGATGATCTTGAATGTCTGATTCTCTTGCTGCGATTGCAGGCATGTGCTACCACATCTAGTTTTATGTGGTGCTGGGCTCTGCACGCTAGGCAGGCATTCTGCCAACTGATCTTCATGCCCGATGCTCGGGCTCCCTCTTCTCCAGACAGGGTTTCATATAGCACAGGCAGGCCTTGAACTCACCTTCCTACTTCTAAGTCTGGGATTATAGGGCTTTGCCACTATGCCTGGTTTGGCAGTATTAATTGGCTCAGTATAATGTTTCTTCTTAAGCTCYAGAGACAGCTCTTTGCCTGAGGGGTTTTCTGGAAGTCTGCAGGGACCCACCTGATGAGAGGAACATCATCGAGGGTGCAGCAGGTCTTAGGGCCCCCTTGTTCAGCAGGGTCAGGAGAGCAGGACTCATTGTAGGACCTGGCAGGTGGGACACAGGGGTAGATTGGGGGAAGGAGCATCTTAGAACTTTGGCCCAAAGCCTTAGGCCTCAGAGAGAAATCTTTCGGACATCCCCAGGACCTTCCTGAAGCAGAAGCAAAGAAGATGAAGGGATGGTGGGAAGTGGGTGGATGAACAGGATGTCATGCCTGGAGACCAATGTCAGAGAACAGCCTATGGTCTCCATGTAGCTTGTGAGCTCAAGGAGGGACAGAGATGAAGGGCGCTTTAGAGTGAGGCCGCGTGCAGAGTGCTCCATACCAGTTCTCCACTGGGCACACGTGGCGGTTCATCACGGCCATGGCATACCTGTGGGAGCAGAACGGTCACCCTGTCCTCATGCCTCTTCAGACCCAGCCACCACTTCCTGGCTCTTTGGCTTTTGACCTCATTCAGCCTCAAAGTCCTTTCTGGGAATTCATTTGGTGGGGTGAGGAGGGAGGTAGTTATTGATACTGTAGCAGACCCTGCACAATTGCCTCCACTAGAGAGCGTCTGGAACTTGCCCTGTCTACAAGTGTATGTCAGAGCTGTCCTGCTGGACCGCAGTGGTGCCAGCTTGTCCCAAGAGGCTGTGTGCCCAGGAATCGGGCCAAGCTTTGGAGACAGAAAGAGTGACCCTGGGTACCATTCTGGAGCCTACAAACAGGACAAGGGACTTTGTGTGTGCCATCCAGCTCCTCTTAGGCCCCCCTCAACCCACACCCCTCTTACTCACACAGTCCATATGCCCGTGATGGAGAAGGCTGACAGGCTGACAGGAAGGAGGATCCAGGCGGTCATGAGGGAGTGGAGCCAGGGTGGTGGTAGTTTGGGGGTAAGGACAACAGGTAGGTGGGAAAGAGGGGGCAGGCCCAGCTACCTTGAGATATTTCGGCCACAATCATCAGCTGCCCTGGCCTGGTTGGGGAGAGAGATCAAGGTCCAGGGTCTGGTGACTGGCCAGGGCGGGAGGGAGAGAGCGGGGGTGGGGGGGTGGGGTTGGACTTGGGAGGGGGAGGGTGGGCAACACTTCATCCAGAGCTCTCCTTGGGCGTTTGATTGTCCAGACTTTGGGATGAGCCCCGGCAGGAACGTGGCACCCTCTGGCTATCCATCTGGGGCCTCCGCGGTCTACCCAAATGCCACGGGCGCGATGAGAGACTCGGGCAGGGCTGTAACATCTGGAAAGAGAGCCACGCTCCCCGGCCTGAGGGACGCCGGCTTGGTGAAAGCTGGAGCTAGGACAATCAAGGGGATCATGCCAAGGAAAGCCTGGGAGGGTGCGCCGGGCCGAGAGCGCGACTGCGAGTCGTTGTCGTGCGGGCAAACCACCTGACCACCGCGCCCGGCAAAGGGGCGGGTTCTCGAGGGAAGCTTGACCGGGTCCTGTTCGCGTGGGCACGGGGACCCCAGCTTGGGTAGGAGTGTGCAGCCAGCGACAACACCCCCTCCCTCCGGAGCCCGGCTTCCCAAGACGATCCCTTGGAGGCCGCGAGAGAAAAGGAGTCCAGTACGCACCTCTCCGGAGCTCCCCGCTGCCGCCGCCGCCGCCGCTCCCTGCTCGGCCCCCTCGTGGCCGCGTCTCCAGCTGCGGCCCTCGGAGCAGCCCTGAAAGGTTTAAAGGGCCGAACGGCCCCGCCCCTGGCGGCCCCAGGCCCGCCGCGCCGCCCGCCGGGACGTGGAGTCCGCGCAGCCCCGGCCCCGGTGCTGGAGCCCCGCCCGAGACTACAACTCCCGAGCCCCCGCGGCAATGTCACGGGGGAAACGTGGGCGGTGCCCCAAGTCCAGGGGACCTGGGCGCCCGGGGCTATGACCCGGACACCTCTGACACCAAGATCTAGAGGGCAGTTGTCATTCCTGCGGTGGGAGTGCGGGCGGGCTAGCCCTGCAGCTCCGCCTGTGCAAGTCGCCTGTGGCTGTCATCGTGCACGTGGCTGGAAGAAGCCTTCCTCCACTGCCTCAGTGGACTATATGRCTTTGGGGAAGCTCCTTCAACTCCCTCAATGTGGCGCCCCAAGCCTGCCACTGTCTCGCAGGCATGAGGCAGGTGGGTGAGAAGCCAAGCACCAAGTCTGGGCTTGGTTTAGGAAACCCAAAGCAGGCTGGGTTCTGCGTACCCTACTCTGTACCCTCCGGCCCGCTCCTTTTAGCAAACTCTGGAAAAGGGTTGCTTTCATTTTTATTTTGGGGACATGCGAGAACTGGCCATAAGTCACGGTGCCCAGGATGTTTCCTGACTCAACACTTACTTAAAATAAGGTATAGGGTCCCGAATACATGCAGGTGCCAGTGTAGGGCCGGTAAAGACTAAAGCAGCCAGGTGTTCATTAACAGAGGGGAAGGTGCGGGACTCAAGTGGAATCTAGGAAGAGAAAACAGGACTATGTGGGAATAAGTTATTTATTAGTTTCTCCTCAATTGATGGAACGAGTGTGCTCCCTGAATAGTCTTTTGATGGAAAGGGCATGGTTACTTCTGCTTCCATAGGACAAGCGTTCCTGGCTCTCCCTATAAGCAGCGGGGCACCCATGAGACAGCGAACCATTATCCCAAGGGGGCATGATCCCAGGCTGGTAGGAGTGGGAGGTAGCCACCCTAGTAAAATCAAAGCTAGCAGCACAAAATCCCGTGCTGAAACAAAATAGAACCGAACAAGCTGTGACCCGGGGCTTCAAGAGGAGAAACCTTTTGGGGATCCAAATGGACAGGAATGGTAGAAACTACTGAATGGCCTTTCCCCTCTTACCATCAGAACTTAGTGAAAACAGGGCCAAGATATGACTGTGCAACGATCACTGGACAAGACTAGCTGGCTGAACTGACAGGGGTGGAGGTGGGTATAAAGTCCTGCCCAGCTTCTGACCCTAGGGACAAAGGTGAACCTCAGTAACACAGAATATCTTCCTGTCCCAGTACATTCCAACTAATCAGGTACCTTTTTTTTTTTTAAGTGAGGCTGTGAACCATCATTGAAAGCCGTCTTGGGGGGAGGTAGAGTCCTATTATGTAATTCAGATTAACCTCAGACTAAGGCTTTAGCCTCTAGAGTGCTAGAATTACCGGCAGGTAGCAACRCACCTGGTTAGTTTGTTTTCTTCCCCTCAAGATAGGGACTATAGTCCTGCGGTAGGAACTCCCTGAATTTGGCTGACTTTGTGTGTGTTACAGTGTGTGCTGGGAACTGAACCCGAGTCCTATGAAAGAGTGCCAAGTGCTTTTTAACACACACACACACACTATATATATATATATATATATATATATATATATATATATATATATATATATATATATGAGACAAGGTCTCACTACATACCTCAGGCTGGCTTTGTACTCAGATTTGCCTGGCTCCCAGTGCTCCACCAAGCTCAGCTTAGTCTCTAGCTTTGACTATTATCCTGCTTCTGCCTTAATACTGCCAGTCCAGGCCTATATGGGTCCGCCACTTAGCTTGGTGGTGCCTAACACTTACTGATGGTATCCTACTGAGCTGGGTTTGTATCTCTGTCTCATCATCAGGGGAAGGCCTTGGAAGATTGCACAAGAACCCTACTGACTCTTCTGCCTTGTTAGGTGACTAGAATTCCAGGGCTGCGTTGCTGTAGGCAYTTTAGGTTTAATATGCCAACTTGAATTATCCCTAAGACAAACACTTTTGGCTACAGGACCTAAGGAGGCCCAGGCTGTTTATGGACACCTGAAGGAGGAAGCTGCCTAGGAGGACAAGAGTAGGACCAGATGTCTCAAAGTTCCAGCTCTTATGTTACATGAGTCTAGCTGTTACACTCCAACCAGAACAGCTCTTAAAATAGTCAGCACAGCAAGAGGCGAGATTTCCAGTGCTGACTGGGTAGCGGAGTTGACTTTAGGGCAGGCACTTAACCTCCCTTCCCCCCAAGTACACAAGTGATTTCATAACTTTTGGTTAAAAACAGTGTTGTAAAAAATAGTTTATTGGTTTAAAAAGTACCTTCCATGATTTTCAAACAATTTGCATAATTCATTTTATTTATACAGAAAACACTGGAAATGAGAAAAAGAAGGTATGGCTTTTCTACATTTGGCACCGTGACATAGCCAGGGCACTCTGACGCTTGCTGTGTGGCTTAGGCCACTCAAGCGTGCAGTGAYCCCTCCGTCTCCGTCTCGAGCTGTTCACCACCATTCCCAACCTCCTCTTCTGTTTGCTCTGGGAAGGGAGGAACCCCTAACTAGGAAGGCTCTCACTTCGCAACACTCTAACGCCAAGGAAATGTGGGCCGGATGCCAACAGCTAGCTCCTTAGGGATACGGCAGGAGTTCAGAAGAGTTAAGGTTTCAAATAACTGTCAACAGTCCATATGGGATTTCCCCAAAGGCTCAGAGGTAGGAAAGTCATCTGTCCTTTATACAGAGGTCTCATTTGAGTTATCTGGAAAGCACCACCCTGACACAGGTCTGGTCAAACACATAGCAAGTTAGCTATTCACCACCCAGAGCTTCCACACAYCTGGGCTGCTCTCTAGTTGGCAGTGCGCCCCAGATGACCAGACATTTATTGTAGATCCAGCCCTGCTGGCTAGACTGCAGCCAGCACATACTTTACTCTCATCGTATACACTTTTATATCTTCTCCTTTTGCCCCACACTTCAAAGTCTTTCACGCTTGCCAGTGGGCTACAATGCCAGCTTTATCATTTATTCTCGCATAGGCCAAACCCCTTAYAAAACCAATTCTCTCTCATGAATGATACACACCCAGTCCAGGAATCACAAAACTGTAAAATACAGGCTTAATTCTAGTTAAGAGCTGAGGGAAAAAACATTCCATAGAGAATGGGAATGAAACTTTTTGTTTGATACAAGGTCTATGTAGCTCATGCTGGCCTCAAACTCAAAGCAATTTTTTTTTTTTTTTTAAATAATGGGGGTAGGGTTTGAGACAGGGTCTCTCTATGTAATCCTGGCTGTCCAGAACTTGCTTTGTAGATAAGGCTGGCCTCAAACTCAAGAGACCTTCCTGCCTCTGCCTCCCAAGTGCTGGAATTAATGGTATGTGCCACCATGCCTGGACATAGGGCAATCCTTTTATCTCAGCCTTTCAAATGCTGGGGTTACCAGCATGCACCATCATACCTGCCCAGCCTCCCTTGCCCCCATACCCCCCCCCCAAAGAATGCCAAGAAGTTATCTACTCAAATGTTGATTCTGAAGCAGTCTGCTGTAAAATGCTGCCTATGGCACAATGCTTCTGCTGTGCAGTTCTGAGAACTCACTATGGTCTGTGAGTTTTGAAATCCGTAAGAGACATCTATCTGGAAGCAGGTCTGCCAACTGATCTGGGCAATACCGTCAGTACTATTACAGACCCTAGAATAGGCCCGCAGAGCAGTGAAGCTAAGCCATTAGGCTGAGGACAGCCCGTAGAGGCATTTCAGGGATGCCTAGAAACATCAGCTCTCACAGGCTGCCTCAGAATGACCACTCTTCATTTAGGCACAGGTTTGGGGCTTTAGGTAGTCATACAGGACAAATTAGCCAAGAATCAAGAGTGCTTTCTYAGCTAGAAAATCTTTCATACACACTGATAAGCAAAGTGCTTCTGGAAAAAGAACTTAGAGAAGTTGTCATCAGTGTCCTATATGAGATCTTTGTGAGCACCACATAAACACATGAAAGGCCTCTACAGACCATGTGTTGTTCTGCATCATCTATGCTCATCTAGTTCTTCCTTCATCAAGAAGTGGRAATAACRGCAAATCTGTGTCGGGTCTTCAGGTTCTTCAGATGTTTTAGGTTCAATAACAGAACCACGATGTAGGAAGCACAGCTTGAAGACGYAGACCCCAAACAAGTTCCAGTGTTCTTTGTCCAGCTAGAGTTCCAGTGAATCCTGTGTTTCAGGTCAGAATATGGACTAATTAACTGGAGACTAAAGTGACCCGCAGGATGAAGAGCATGGAGTCTGGCAGACCTCCTCCCCCTAGAGGCTTGGATGGTATCTAACCGTATAAGTCCCCCGCACTTCCAGCTCGAGTGCACAAGTACAGGTGAAGGCTCTTCCCTTTGACAGCATACTGGGATTAGGACTGACAAGCTTAAGGCACTGAACCCTGACACCAGCTCTCCCGGTTTAGAGCATTCAGGTCTCTAGCTCCCTCTAGAACCAGGTCCTTCTAACTTACCAGCTAACTCAATGCCCCAGAGTTCTGGCATGGCAAGCTGTGACTCACTGTTTTAAAGGCATAAAGCAGATACCCAGCTATATTGCATGTTTTTAGCAGAGTGGGATAAAACACAGTTGGGAGCCYAARTGTCCTTGAAAAGTTACCGAACTCATATGTAGTCAGAATGCTCTTGAGACRCTAGCAGACAAAGCGCTGGGGTAGGAGGTTTGGTGGTGGGCAGTCTCAGGGCTTCTAGGCTGTTTTATGACTCACGTTTCAAGTTGCTGAAGTTAGGTTCCTAGTCAGGAAATCTTAGGTGCACCTGAATTCCTGTGACCAGGATGTCTTGTGGACTTCAGACCTTAGCCTAAGCTTGTGTTGAAAAACATGTCCCCTGTTGGAAAAATGCTATGTCTGGGGATCTTTACCCAAAGGATCTAAGTTACAGTTATTTAGCTTTTTCTTCAGACAGCTTAGGTTGGTCTTTAACTTGCAGCAGTCCTCACACTTTGGCTCTTTCGTGCCGGGGTTAAAGTGTGTATCCCCATCCTCAGACAGACTTGGGAGGCATGAAAGAAAGCATGGGGTAGAGAAAGGCCATTTCACTCCTCCATGATGTTCTTCCCAACTCTCTCATTTGTGCAACTACAGTCCTCCCGCCCCAGGACAACTATARCTACTGTTAACTTTCCCATCTCCACTAATTCAAGACTGCTAAGTCACAATTGGAGAGTTACTTTTCGGACTGCTTTGATAATTCCCTTTTAGTCTGAGCAGAAGTTAAGTTGCTTTACAGTTAGGAGGTGAATTTGGTAAGCCSAGCCAAGGAAGGTTTTTCTTTTTTTAACCTTTTTTTGTTTGTTTTGAGATAGGCTCTCTAYACCGCTGTTTGTCCTGGAACTAGAGTGTCGATCGATATGACCAGGCTGGCCTTGAACTCACAGCGACCTACCCATCTCTACCTCCTGAGTCCTGAGTCCTGGGATTAAAGGCATGTGCCACCACGCTTAGCAGGACYGGTTTTTCAACTAAGGCCTGCAGTTTAGCTCAGCATCTTCTTCCTGGGTCTCCTATATAGTCTCCTAGTAGACAGTGCAAAGCAGTGAGGCCTATGAGTAGCTTAGGAAAGCCACAGAAGGGGAAGGAGATGTGTTTCCAAATAGGCCTCAAAACCAAAGCTCTCCTGTTTATTGGCATCAGAATTACTTGGAGAACTTGTTAGGAAGGCAGGCTCCCAGAAGCCCCATTCTAAATTCCTGAGTGGCAGAGAAACAGTCATGTTGGAGGGCGGGGGAAATAGATTCTACCTAAGGCAAAAAGGTAGRAGAAAGAAAAGGTGACAACTGAAAACTGGTCTAGGGAAAGATGAGTGGAAGAAAGCAGAAACAGGAAGGGGCCTGACAAATGACCTCATCAAGACAGCAGCACGTGGGCAAAGGCTTCAGAAAGCCTGGCTCTCCCTCRAGTCTCTGCTCCCAAAACACCAAGTTAGCCAAAGCTGTCATAAAATTCCAGAATGTTAGGCTAGATGAGTGGACAAGAAAGAARGGCTGCTGAGGTAGGTCAGATGTGGCCCTGCAAGACCCTTGTAGATGCAGCAGCTTACAGGAGGGCAGGATCCCTGAAGATCACATGCACTCATCCTGGCACCCCCAAACTTGAGGTGCGCTCCTTGGGCAAAATTCTGCCAAGTGCAGTGAATCCTGCCTTCCACCCAGTCAGTGTCGGCTCTGGCGCTTTGCAAGTTCCTCCTGGATGCGCAATCTGAGGGCCTCTCGCATGGCTGGATCCAGAGGTGTGTGTGCTGATACTTCCTCACTCACCCTTCCGGGATCATCGTCCTACGTGGAGGAAGAGTCAGGAAGCTCAGAGCCTGGTCTCTCTCAGAAAAGTGCTGCCCTATTCCTCGACAGCACTCTCACAGAACTGTTTGCTTTAAGGCTTCTGTTTCTCAGGAGTCCCCTGTAACAGTGATTCTCAACTGAGGGTCACAAGTTTTCCCCCAACTAGGAATCTCTGTGTACTGAGTGGGAAGACATGTTTTCCCACTGGCCCTGAGAGTAACATCGGCCCAGGAACTGGTGGTAGTTTCCATCAMGGCCCTGGGCCGTSACGCTGCAGCTGTTTCCAGAAGTCGTACCTGATATACAATAACTGATGTGACCTCTCCACTGTCCGCCTCATACTCTAAACAGAAGAGCTGGCGGCCRGGAGGCTCCAGCTCAGCGCTCCCATTACTGCTGCTTTCACTGGACTCCTCACAGTCTGGGTTCACTGGGTGGGTGGAGCCATCTGTAAGGGCAAACCAGAATGAGAAGGAAGAAGTGGGTGCTGCTACAACCCCTGCCCACAGAAACTATCAGAGAAACAGCACCAAGAAAGCCTCCAAGCTTCCAACAGACCCTGGGTAGGTATGTATGTGTGCGCACACAGTGTGTGTGTGTGTGTGTGTGTGTGTAGCTGTCAATCAGGATTTTAACTTCTCTTTCTCTCTCCACTCTAGCACAATTCCGTTAGAAATTAAGCATAAGATGCATATGTCTCCTGCAAAGATCACCGGAAGCTGCTGAGAGGATGGACAGAGCTCTGCCTCAGTTCAAGTCCAGGCTCTGCCATTTACTAGCTCGGAGATGCTGGACAGCTTATTCTCCTCTTCGGATAGTGAAACAGACATAACAGTTCTTAGCTTACTGGCGCTCTATGGACTCAACACKGTACTCAAGATCTAAACCCTCTGTAAGTAACAGCCCACAAACTTAGAGTCATATGTTAGTTAACATGAGTTCACGCTCACWRAAAMCCSRRRAAARGSCMWTTWCYKKTYYTTTTTT
>BDUI01009632.1:28794-40520 GCA_002335545.1 Apodemus speciosus | reverse complement strand
TTTTGTAAATTTCTGACTCAGAGATGGTTAATTACTTGTCTATTACTCAATATGGTTGTGAAGAGTCCAGAAAAATATCTGACACATTGCTGTAGCAAGGAATTGGCACTGAAGAACTTCACAGTTCTCCCTTCTCCCGTAGTGTCTGCTTGGATAATTTAATACACAGATTCCTTGCCCAAATTATGTTTTTGTAGGCTTTGGGACTGTGGACTTTCTCCTTTCTGATCTTCATTATCCTTTTCCTCAAAGGCCAAGTGAGAAGCAGGACACAGTGAAACAGGCAGTTTAGGAGAAAACACCTTTAAAGGTCCCTGAGAATTTAAATTGATTGAAATTGCCTGAGGGAATGTGTTTTCTGAATGTTTTTTGATAAGCTATTCAAAGAAAAGAGTCCTTCAAATGACTCTATTACAAAGTTTCCCAAAACAAGAACTATCTGTAGACACTCTTTCCTCTCCAAGGAAGGGCTTAGCAACAAGAAAAATGAGAACTACAAAAGAATGAGAAAGAGTTGGGGATTTTGCTCAGTGGTAAAGTGCTGAGCACAAGCTTCTAGGATCTGCCCACAGATCTGAGGTGAAAAGAAAAGAATAAGAAAAATGGAAAATAGACTATTTAAATGACATGGAAATCCCCTGTGGCTAACAGAAAGACATCACACTTCAATAAGATTTTTGTTGGTATTGTTTTGACAAATAGTTGGAGAATATGAACAAAACTAAGAATTCTTATGGTTCAGTTTCGTTGCATATAACAACTTTCTAAATGTAAAGCAAACAAGGGAACAAACCCAGAGTTATTTTCATCTTCATTTGATGCTTCTATTCGTTGGGAAGAAAATGATCTAGGCACACAGAAAGCCTGCTGGTTTGCTTGCTGTAATGCAATGGAGTTTAAGAATCTCATTACCAATTTAGTAGTTACAAGAATGGAAAGCCTTTCATAGAGCCAAACATTTTTTTCTCCCATTTTGTCAGCCTCTCCTTTCCCAAAGGAGCAATGGTAAACTAAAAAGTCTGCCCTTGAAGTGTGTTTGTGTGAATTAATGGCTTTTAATTCACAAACTTTAAAACCTCTTCTGCATTAGGCATCTTTCATAGGCTCAGAGATAAAAATGAGTGGAAATAGGAAAGCTAGCCTGTCCTATAACAAACAGAAGTAGCAAGAGCAGCCAACAGCAGCAATGCAGATTCTTTCAGTGGTGCCGTAAGAAAACACAATTGTATGGGAAAATAACATCCAAAGTATGATATCAGAATTATAGACTCTCTGAAGTGGTGACACCCCACCACACACATTTTCTGGTGCATGTTTGCCTCTACAGCAGCAGATTTGAACCCTCAAATTTGATGGTATATGAGCAAACTGTAATTTGCAAAATGAAGCAAAATTTGTTTTCTATTTGAAAGTTTACAGGACATCTTTTGAGAAAATCAAGGTAATGATCATTAGTGAAAGGTAATACACATTGATATTCTGTAACTAGTTGAGCCACAGGTGATTAATCATTAAGGCAATCACTTATTCTTCATTGTTTTTAGAAATCCCAACAATTTCATTATAAATTCAAACTAATAAAAGCACTTATTTAGTGGCAGCTGGTTGTAAATGGGGACTGAACTAAAAATACACAGCTAAAATAATAGCTAAGTCAGCAGTCAATTTTTCATTTTAAAACATACTGAATTTTAATGTATGCAGTGCATGAGATAAGTGTATTTATTGTATATAAATGACTTGTTACTGTTCAAAATTTCAACCATTAAGTTTTAAAGAGAAATTTACTGAAGTGGGTAAATGAAATACATTGAAATCAAAGCAGTTACCTCAATCTTCAAAAGCATCCCAAAAGAAGAACAACAATATCAACCAACCAGAGGCCCCAGGGCTCCCAGGGACTAAACTACTAACCAAAGTGTACACATGGAGGGACCCATGGCTCCAGCTGCATATGTAGCAGAGTTTGGCCTTGTCTGGCATCAATGGGAGGAGAGGCCCTTGGTCCTGTGAAGGCACGACACCTCAGTGTAGGGGAAGGCCAGGGTGGTGAGGTGGAAGTGGGTGGGTAGGGGAGCACCCTCATAGAAGCAGGTGGGATGGGATAGGGCATTTCAGGAGGGGAAACCAGGACTGGGGATAACATTTAAAATGTAAATAAATAAAATATCAATTTTTTTAAAAAAGCAAAACATTGTTATTCCAAACAATGAGAGACAAATGTAGATGAAGAATTCCAGAGGAACCTAGAATAAGATAAACATTAGAACTTATAATTCAAAATTCCATAAGTATCAATAGACATGAGGTTAATAAAATGTGGAGGTTTTATTCTTTCTAAGATATGAAGCCATGCTAAAATGACAAATAAGGACTCACTATTTCTATGTATTAATCGTTATGCAAAAGGCAGAAAGTAATGCATTATTTTATTACATATTTCTTTTCCCTTTTCTTTCTCCTGTGGTCTCATTATAATAGAAGAAAAATATATATGGGAGCCATCTAGTGGYCAGTACAGTGAATTCTTTGTTTTGGCTGACACAAATTGTTTTCTAACTCTTGCTGTCCAAACATGTATAAATAAATATGACTTCATTTATGATAGAATATTTCGATAGATTTTTCTCCTTTGTGCTATTTCAAGATTATACGTTAGAATTTTGTAAATTTGGTGGAAAATGGAGTGAAGAGAACTTATGAATAATGATAAGTCTTAATGCGCTGAGAGGTCTTCAGCAAACCAGTATTTCAGCAATTTTGGTAGAAAACGTGATTAGAGTTTTGTAAGGAAATTTGCTTAAGGTTTGGGCAGCAACCTGTTCTGAGAATAGTCTTAAAATTGCATTTACTAGCAATGAGAATATCATAGCAGATCAATTTAGAACAGGGAGGTGCTCCTGGGATTTCCAGAAATTATATTTTCTGAACTGTTAATGTTCCAGCTACCTGTTGACACATGCACTGAGGAAAGATGCCAGGTAACCATGTATGTAGAAAGTGCCTAAAAAGAATCTTAAGGTAGAGAATTAAGAAATAGTTATTTCTGTTTTTTTTTATCTTGCTAAATCACTGAGGATCAAATTAATTTTTCAGCATGCTATGTAGTGTTCCCTGCTGAGCTCACAGGTCTAGGCTATGCAAGCATGATTTTATTGTACAAAGAATATCACACATACCTTAATGCTACTTTTTTCTTATTTTTATTGTTCTTTTCTATATTCTTTGTTTACATTCCAAATGCTTTCCCCTTTGCCGGTTCCCCCCTCCCCATAAGTCCCATAAGCCCTCTTCCCGCCGCTGTCCATTCCCCAATCACCCCCTCCCATTTCTCTGTCCTGGTAATCCCCTACAATACTGAATTAAGCCTTTTCAGGACCTGGGCCCTCTGCTTCCTTCTTCTTGGGAATCATTTGATATGCTAATTGTGTCATGAGTATTCAGAGATTCTGGGCTAATTAGTATCCACTTATCAGTGATTGCATTTCATGTGTATTCTTTTGTGATTGAGATAGCTCACTTAGGATGATATTTTTCAGTTCCAACCTTTTGCCTACAAATTTCATGAATTCATTGTTTTTAATTGCTGAGTAGTATTCCATTGTATAAACATACCGCATTTTCTGTATCCATTCCTCCATTGAGGGACAACTGGGTTTTTTTCCAGCTTCTGCCTATTATAAATAAGGCTGCTATGAACATAGTGGAGCATATGTCCTTGTTGCCTGCAGGGGAATCCTCTGGGTATATGCCCAGGAGTGGTATAACAGGGTCCTCCAGAAGTGTCGTGCACAGTTTTCTGAGGAACCACCAGACTGATTTCCATAGTGGTTGTACCATCTTGCAAAAACCATTTATATTTTTTTCTTCTTAATATCATTTCCAAATATACTTTCCTAAGCATGTATATAAAGAGAAAACTTCTTTTTGAGATGTTACAAAATAATTTCTGGTTGTTAAACAGTCAAGTTTTGTATTGATGACCATTCATTTTTTTTTAATCTTGATTTTTTCCCTTTATGTTGAAAATAGATTTTATTCACTGTATTCTTACTAAGGTTTTTCTACCTTCAACTCTTTGAGATTCTCCCCACATTCCCTCCCATCCAAATCCACCTCATGGAGGAATAATTTAATAATATGATTAAAGAATAATAACACAATAAAATTAGATGAAACAAACCATTTTGAATAGGACAAAATAAACAAACAGAAGAACCAAATAAAAAGACCAAGAAACACAAATTCAGAGACACATACACTTGTAAAATTGCTTCACCAAAGCATATAAACAGTATCATTCATTGTACATATTTCTCTGCTTATATGCGATAATAATTTTGAGAAGTAAAAATACTGTGCCATTTAAGCATTTGATTTTTATATTGCTCACTGAGAAATATTTGAAAGACATTCTGTCATTATGATGCTATTAGGTGATGTCAGCTATTCCGTCTGCCATTGTGAATTATGTCCCCAGGAATGCAGTTGAAATACATACAAATAAGTGCTAATGGATGACTGATTGGAATAATGCAGAAGCATTAAAGATTCCCTTTTGAACTTGAAAGGAAGACAGTTTTTAAGTCCCAGGAAAGATAAAAAATTAATCTGTGGATAAGAAATGAATRGAGAGATTAATTAGCACTATAAATGTGGTTGTAACTTAATAGCGGCTTTTCAAACTCTTCTCTGTATACAATTTTTCAAAATAATAGAAATATTTTGAGGGGCTGGAGAGATAGCTCAGTGGTTAAGAGCACCTACTGCTCTTCCAGAGGTCCTGAGTTCAATTCCCAGCAACCACATGGTGGCTCAAAACCATCTCTAATGGAGTCCCATGCCTCCTTCTGGTGTGTCTGAAGACAGCTACAGTGTACGCATATAAGTAAATTAAACAAATAAGTAATTTAGAAATATTTTGAAAAGGCAAAATTTTGGCATGATGGTTTGTCTTGATCTCTAATATAGCCAACACTTTTCCTGTTGAAGCATTTGAGTGAGAAGAAATGAAGAGCTCTGTGAGTTATTTGTTACCCATTGAGGAAAACTAAAAGTTAAACTAACAGATGATTGTATCAAAAAGGCAGCTTGGGGATATTAATTGAAACTAATTGCTTTCATTTGCTAATCAATAAATGATGTAGTTATTATTCCATCAAATATTCATTGAGAGCTTACTAAGTTCCAGTTTTTGGTAGGATTGATAGAAAGACAGAGTAGATAACCACCAAAAACATAATTGATTTTATAAATCTGTGGTACATATGCACAGTGGAATTCTTTTTAACTGTAAAGGAAAGTGAAGTCATGAAATTTAAAGAAAAAAAATGAATAGATATGGCAAATATACAGTTTCCAATGGTTTGGTTAAATTTATGGAAACTGAAATAGTCTTTGAAGTCAGTGCAGGTTTTAGAATAAGGAATGTAGACATGGGCATATTTAGGCAGTAGAAATATTTCAAAGAAATCTTAGAGGTTAAAAGTTACACTGCATTTTCTATAGAATATGGCTGAGGTCAATTTAATATAATGTTATACCAATAGCAGTCAATTCAAAGAGGAAAAAAATCTTCATTTCAAAAACCAAAGATATTTTGCTACAGAAAGATTTTAAGGTTCTCCCAATAAGTAGAAAACAAAGGACCTAAATCCTTAATGAAATATCATAGAAATTCCTAGTTTTAGTCACCAAGGTAATAAAGTTTTAAGTGTTATATGTTCATTTATCCCTGTTCAAATGGAGTGCCTAGAATTACTTAATCCTACTTCTTTGGTTTTATTATTCTTTTTAAGAAAATTCAATGACAAACCTCATTAAGTTGAGCCTGGTAGCAAACTCTTATAAACCCCGCAGCAGTGAGATTCTGTTTGGATAATAGCAAGTTCAAGACCTCTTTAGACTATATAGTGAAAGGCTATCTCTAAAACAAAACAAAACAAAACAATACAAAACCTAAAAAGGGGGAAAGGAAAGATATGACTCCCTTAAATATTTATTATGTACTAAGAATTACACATAGCAAGTTGACTGACCCTGTCCTTGAATAGATTACTCCAATTGTCTCAACCTCTGCTACTCTTAAAAGTTTATTTGCAGAACATCTACTCCCTAATGAGATATTGTTAAACCATACAATATGTGAGTAGTTCTTGAACAGTTCATTTTTGTGAATAGATTAATGCATTATCTAGGAGTAAGTTCCTAATACAAGAATGAATTTGGTCCCTCTTCTGTTCTATATCTGTCTTCCTCTAGTGTCCTGTTGCACTCAAGCTTAACCTTATGCTATGAAGTGGCATAACAAGGAGGTCCTCAATAAATAGCTGTGAATCCTTTTTCTTTGGTCTTCCCAGTCTCCAGAATGATATGAAAGAAATTACTGTTTTTTTCCCAAAATACCCAGTATGTTATATGGTGTCATTTCACCACAAAATTGTCTAAGAATGTTGTTACTCCTTCACTTCTTAATGTGTGACATCCTAGAAACAGAAAACAAAGTTTTTGAAATGGAAGTATATTGTTCGTAGCTCCGCTAATCACATTGTTTTATTTATAAAAAGATTAGCATTTATTAAAATACAAGGACTGGAAATAAGATTTTAAAATATTTGTTAAATTGGCAGCTTACAACATAATTCCAAAGCAAATCCAGAACATTTTTTCCTGTCCAGCAAGGTATGACTTTATCAGTGAGAACTATTGCTAAAATTTGTGTCTACATGAAAAAAAATATACCTATGGTCCTAAATTTGTAGGTAGTAATAGAAGATTAAACTAAAAATTCTTAGTAAAATACATGAGATGCAATAGAAACTGCAAAAGATAGCTGGAGCATGGCAGACCCATGTAGCTAACCAAGGACTGAGCTTGCTAGGAGCTCCTCTTTCCAGTAGTTCCTAACATTCTTACAGAAAAGCACCTTTATAGTTCCTAGCAGGCTTGAGGGTTTAATTTGGTACATCTGTATGGGAAGGGTAACCAGCTGTTGAAAGTCAAAAACTCATCAGAGAAAGGAGAAACATTCTTTCTTAGGAATGGTGAACTGCTCTGCTGAATCCCTCTAATGAAGGTGGCACTGGAAATTCTCTGTAATTGTTTGCCCTGAGGCCTAAAACATTAAAACATTATAGACTTTTGCTGGCTTCATTCAGTAAATCACTACTCACAAGAACTTGCTATTGGCTGTTATTTTAAATTGAATTAACTGGGTGTCTGCAAAAACATTGAAAGGTACATCAAATAATACTCTATCTGCAGTGTCAACTCATTTTTTGTATTACATATATAGAATGGCCTATAATTCGTTTGGCAAACCATTTTTTAAAATATTTTATTAAAACAGAACTCAAGAAGTTCCAGATTCCAGAGAACCAAATAACCTTATTAAAAATGGGGTACAAAGCTAAACAAAGAATTTTCAGCTGAGGAATACCTAATGGCTAAGAAGCACCTATAGAAATGTTCAACATCCTTAGTCATCAGGTAAATGCACATCAAAAAAAAAAAAAAAAAAAAAAAAAAAAAAACCCTGAGATTACACCTCATGCCAGTCAGAATGGCTAAGATGAAACACTCAGGGGACAGCTAATGTTGGCAAGAATGTGGAGAAAGAGGAACACTCCTCCACTGCTGGTGGGATTGCAAGCTTGTACAACCACTCTGGAAATCATTTTGGTGGGTTCTCAGAAAATTGGGCATAGTACTACCTGATGACCCAGCTATACCACTCCTGGGCATATACCCAGAAGATGCTCCTACAGAGCATCCTTATGTAATTACAGAGATGTAATAAGGACACATGCTCCAGTTTATTCACAGCAGCCTTATTTATAATATCCAGAAACTGGAACAAACCTAGGTGTCCCTCAACGGAGGAATGGATACAAAAAAATGTGGTATATATACACGATGGAATACTATTCAACCATTAGAAACAATGAATTCATGAAATTCTTAGGCAAATGGTTGGAACTAGAAAATATCCTGAGTGAGGTAACCCAATCACAAAAGAATACAGATGGTATACACTTGATGATAAGAGGATATTAGCCCAAAAGCTCAGAATACCCAAGATATAATTCACAGACCACATGAAGCTCAAGAAGAATGAAGACCAAAGTGTAAATACTTTGATCCTTATTGTAAGGTGGATCAAAATACCCATGGCTCACAGTCAACCAATAAACTAAACATAGAGTCCCCAATGGAGAAGCTGGATAAAGGACCTAATGACCTGAAGAGGTTTGCAACCCCACAGGAGGAACAATAATATGTACCAAACATTACCCCCAGAACTTCCAGGGACTAAACCACCAACCATGGAGGGATCCATGGCTCCAGCTATATATGTAGCAGAGGATGCCATTTTCAGATGTCAATGAGAGGAGAGGCCATTGTTCTTGTGAAGTCTCAATGCCCCAGTGCAGGGGAATGCCAGGTCAGGAAAGTGTGTGGGGGAGTGATAAGCATGGGAAGCAGGGATAGAGGGTTTTGGGAGGCATAAGGAGGAAAGGGTATAACATTTGAAATGTAAATAAAGCAAATATCTAATAAAACCAAAAATACTATATGCATAGCTCTTGAATGCAATGTAATTATAGTTATAATAAAAGATAGTCTTGACAGAATACTCAACCTCATCTTTGAAATATATTCAGAGAAAGGAATATGAAACAGCAGATTTTTTTCAATCTCAGTATTAGTGTTTAAGAACTAGTTACAGAAAGAGCCAGGCGTTGGTGGCACACACCTTTAATCCCAGCACTTGGGAGGCAGAGGCAGGTGTATTCCTGAGTTCGAGGCCAGCCTGGTCTACAGAGTATGTTCCAGGACAGCCAGGGCTACAAAGAGAAACCCTGTCTCAAAACAAAACAAAAACAAAACAAAACAAAACAAAACAGAACTGGTTACAGAAAGAAAGCTAGGAGAGTCTTTTATAAAATTTCTTCCTCTCATAAAATTTCATAAATAAGATTGTTTATGATTTAATAAAATAAGATTGACTCAGGACTTGTCAAAAAGTGTATCTTGAGCTGCAACTGAACAAAAGGAAGATCTCTGTAATCCAAGGCACGCAGAAGAGGTATATAAGTACTCTAGACAAAGAAGACTGACGCAAAATACAATCTAATTACTATTAACATATCTAATGAAAATATGAAACTGTACAAGCATCGATGGCTGGCAGAAAATGGTTTGACAGATATCTTATAAGAATTGGGAAGCATTCCAGGGTCATTTGTGTGCTAAAATGGTATTTATGGCTAAAATGTCTTTAATCATGACAAGTAATATCTATCACTGCACCTGAATTTTAAAAAGCACTACAGAAATTTGTATGATTACAATAAATATTTATACCTTATAATATTCCTGGCCTCTCAATGGACTTTTGGTGATACTTTTTGAAGGCAAAATGCAGAGGATTGCAATGCTTTATCTGTTACCTCTGTGAGAAATATATCAAAAAATGATTTTAGGGGATGTGGTTACATTTTAGAGATGCAAATTCTAATTGTTTTATTTTTAATTTACTTTAAATCTCATGTATTTTACTGAAAAATTGAGAGGTAGCTTAATTATTTTCTCAATTTTTCTTTGAWAACATGATGGTCTTGAGGAAAGCTATAGAATCATACATATAGTGTTATATATCTTTCATCATCTCCTGAAATTTTTAAATTCTCTCTTTTTTTTTTTTTTTTTTGTATCTCCGTTTCTTTGTCTCTGTCTGTTTCTCTCTCACATACACACAAAGATACAACCATTTCAGGCAGGGTGAATAGACAATTTCCTTTTGTCTCTAAAAATCCCTCTAGTCCTGTTCTTAAAGCAGGTATGTGGGCTAGTGGACAATTTCAGCATCTAAGCCTAATGACTTCAGTTTGATCACAAGACCTATATACTAGAAGGAAAGAATATTCCTCGGCAGTTTGTTCTCTCACCTCCATACCTGGGTATAATACAAACATGCATACAAAGACACACACCACACACACGTACACACACACACCACGCACACATACACACACACTCATACACACACAAATAAATACATGTTTAGCAAAAACAGACAATCTATTATGTACATTATGAAACATCTGGACCAAGAAAGCAATCAGAATATCTTCAGTCCTTTCCATTTTTACTAATCATTTTATATCAAAAGAAAGAAAAGTCTGACTCAAGGTTCATTCCTCAGATCATATATTGTTTTTTCATATTCATAAAACTTTAGTTTCTATTTAAGCAGTTTGTATCTTTTTCTTTCAGATCTTCCATACTTTTGAATGTGGCAGTCCAGTTATGTTGTCAAAAGGGGCTCAGTTCTAGTTTGCCTCATGGTTTCTCTTGATTAAATAGAGTTTATATATTACTGACAGCATGGCACTGAGATAAAATTGGTCCTTCTCATTACTGCATCTCATGAAACCAGGATGCCAATATTTCCCCATTACTGGTGATTCTAACTTTGAGCTATGATTAGAAAGAGTTCTGTCAGAATTTGCTGTTAAAGTTACAAAGTTTCCTTTGAAATTACAAAGAAACCCAGGAACAGATACTTTGAGACTAATTAAATGTTGCCCCCTCCTGCTCCATTCTTTGCACCTTTCCTCTACATTAAAGATTCTTTCCCAAAGTAATCACTGCTATGAAACTTTTAAATTGTGATTTTCTAATGTGTTCATGTCTTTATTGCTTGAAATTCTGTATAATGAGGAATTTCCCCTTTCTCTCTAGCTACTTCGTTTATTTATATGTTAGCATAAGCTTAGGTTTTCTTGTTTTGTTCTATGGACTATTTTGTTCCTGCATTATTTAATTATGTTCGTCCACTACTTCCAAATTTGATCAGTATTAGAAATTTCCAGCCAATTTCTGTGTCCTTTAAAGATGTCATTACCACAGTGTCTTTCTTTCTGGTAGGAGTCCATTTAAATTCATCTATCACTCCCTCTGCTGTGATGCTTCATCTGTTACCTCTGTGAGAAATATATCAAAGAATGTCTAAGGAAGCTACTTTCTTGTAATATATAATTTTATATAGGATAATGCTTGGACACACAATGAGATCCTTTCTACAAAAGAAGAATAAGCAAAATAAAAGATGGAAAAAAGAGAAAGGATATGGAAAGGAAAGGAAGGGAAGGGTAGGGAAGGGAAGGGGATGGAGGAGGGGAGAGGAGAGGAAAAAGAAAGGGAGGGGAGGAAAAGAAAGGAAAGGGAAAGAAAAGAAAGATAAAAGAAAGAAACCTAGATAGTCAAATCTGGATACAAAATCTGCTTACTATTTCACAACTGATATCACTGCTCATATATGTGTGGATAAGGATTATTATAAAGCCTCATTTTAAATGTGATGCTTTCATAGATATCAAATAACAAAACTACAGAGTAAGAACTTGACCTTTTCTCCTTAGAAGTGTACAAGATTATTCTAATTGTCCATAATTTATTTATCTAAAAATTCCCAACTCACTCTTCCAGGAAAACGCATTTACCAGCTAGAGTGTCTACAGTTTATATTTCTAAATATCATTATTATGAAACACATGGTCAGAAGACTTTGCTCACAAGCACCATGAATTGAGGCCTTGGAATATAACCCCCTTGACTACTTGCTAACCCATTTTGCACAAGGCCCTGAGTCAATTACTATGACATAGTACCTCAGGGTTTTGTTTTGCTTTGTTTGTATGAGTTTTCTACCTATTGCACTT
>BDUI01009631.1:18403-45084 GCA_002335545.1 Apodemus speciosus | reverse complement strand
GGGCCCAGCTCCCTGTGGGAGGGAGGGGGAGGGCCCAGCTCCCTGTGGGAGGGAGGGGGAGGGCTCAGCTCCCTGTGGGAGGGAGGGGGAGGGCCCAGCTCCCTGTGGGCGGGGCCACCCCTGGGTTTGTGGTTCTATAAGAAGGTTGGCCGTGCAAGCCTTGAGGAGCAAGCCAGTAAGCAGCCTGCTCCACGGCCTCAGCTGCATTCCCTGCCTCCTGGTTCCTATCCTGACTTCCCTTCACGATGGACTGCAAAGGAAAGCTAAAATAAATCCTTTCTTCCCCAAGATATTTTGGTCGTGGTGTTTTATCACAGCCACAGAAACCTTAAGTCGGGGTAGAATATCATGCAGGAAAAATACCTAGAGCGAGCAAACGTGGCCGAAGGCTTGTTAACATGCTATTATTTTCTTCTTCCCATGTGCATGTGTGTATGCACACGATTGTACACACACGTGTGTGGAGGCCCAACCCTGATGTCAGGATCTTCCAGGGTCACTCTTCCAGCTTACTCTTTGAGGTAGTGTTTTGAGAACCAGCTTGCTCTGGGGACCTCCAGTTTTCAAACTGCAGGGATGGAATTACAGTGGGCCAGCACACCAGCCTGGCATGTACATGGATTCGGAGGATCCAAACGCCAACCTTTGTGCAGCAAGTACTATAACCACTGAGCCTTCTCCCCGGCCCTGTCCTAACTGTCTGTACCTGAATGTTGCCATAAACCTGTCTTAGGAATCTCCCTGGCACTACTATGAGTGCTAGAGACACTGTCTGTACAGCAGGGTACAGTCAGACAACCCTGGGAGAGAGCGGCTCAGTGGTGAAAGCACTTGCTGAACCAACAGAAGGGCTGCAGTGTGGATCCTGTTTCTCCAGAGCTGGAGTTGCGGAGAAAGCACCAGTATCCACCAGAATGTTAGCCAAACTGAAACTGACCCTTCAAGCACACTTGACACAGCTCACTCACCAATGCAAGACGTGTTTGAGGAGTCTAGGACAGAGGTGACCACTGGATTTAAACACAGAAGTAACCCGGGGTATGGTAACTAACTTTAGGAGTTAGAACATACTCTGGAAATGAATTACAATGCATTTGGTTAGGGTCTATGTTTGATTTCTCTCAAAGTGCAGTCTAAGTAAGGTTTCTGCACATCTTCCCTGGAGACCTTCAGCTCCGCAGCATAATCACAACTTCCTTACAGCCCCACACAGTCACTATATGCAATGCACAAAATAGTGCCCAGGTAGGCTGAACACATCAGTATTTAAAAGTCAGGCACAGTATCAGCAACCACACTTACTGTCAGGAGAGAAGCGGCTTCCCAGCCCCTACAGCCACAGGTAGAGCGCGGGCCTACAGATGCCCACACATGTCGTGGGTGTGAGCTGAGGAGCTATTATCAGCTGATTCCAGAAATGGGATCCAAACTTGTCCTAACCAGAGGACCAACTAACGCCGACATTTCCAAACTATTTTGGAATTTCCTCTTTGTGAGAAAATAAAGCTAATGTAGCTTGCTTCAAATTAGTCTAGTACATACCAGATGCTTTGTAGGTGTTTCTAAATAAACATACACTTGTAAACACTAATATTTCATAAAAATATTCACTTCTAAATACATGTGCGTGCACGCGCGCACAGAGAGAGAGAGAGAGAGAGAGAGAGAGAGAGAGAGAGAGAGAGAGAGAGAGAGGCACACATACAGAGAGAGAAAACCCAGCCCATCAGCAGCCCCTCTTGCTGGAGGGTGAGGGTTTGAGACATAATTAGGATTTAACCTTAGGTTCAAGACGACTTCTTAGTATAAAGCCAGCAGCTAATTGTCACAAACTAAAAATTAAAACTGCCAAGAACTCAAAAACATTCGCCTTCCTCTCCCACTTGAATCTGCTATGTTCTCTTTGAATAAAGAGCAAGCAGGGTTACCTTATTAAACCTACCAGCCAAGAAGTCAGTCTCGAGCACCACTCCACTGCAGCGGAGTTTATACGTGAGGGAGGAAGAAAGAGAAACGACAGCAGGTCAGCGGCAAGGCCACAGACTGCAGAGGGAGAGCAGCCCCGGCCCTGGTGCAGCCTCATCCTAAGGTGCCTGAAGCTGCCATTTCCTCCCCTGAAAGCCCCGCACACGGAAGCCAGGAGAGCATCTTTCTGTTTAGTGTTCCAACATGCACGTGATGCATTTCCAAAGTAATTATTAACATTTCAGGATTCAGAACAGCAGAGGGGAAATTACTAACAGCAGCTGACAATACTGGGCATATTTGTCCAACCACAGGAAGAAGTATGTGTCCCATCTCTACTAGAACATTGACATTTGGGACCCAGAGTCTAAAAGTTAGGCACAGTATCAGCAAACACACTTACTGTCAGGAGACAGTATTTTGAGACTCAAAAAAAAAAAAAAAAAATCTCAAGTATTTTGGCTGATATTGCCAAACTTCCATAGAAAGCCAGGAGCTAGGCATGAAGCTTCAGGCCCAATGTGCAGATTCCTCTGTTCTACCTGCAGCAATGCTTCTCAGGCTGTAGGGTCCTTTTAAGAAGCAAGAGCAGCAGCAGCAGCAACTGAGGAACATAGGAGCGTGCTGACTCCTGGGGCTCAAACAGGTCTGCAGGACCAGGAATGCTAGAGTAGGGCCAAGTCACCTAAGTCTCACAACGTTCTCCGGGTGAACATGGGATACAGACTGTCTTTTGAAACTACGGCTCTACAGGATTAAGCCCAAACTTACTAGGAGGGTGTCAAGGCATTTGGGGTCCAGCTCTTGTCTGCCAAGCACCACACAGCGTCCACCTGACACAGCATCAACTCTAAGGCTATTTCACTACTGTCTCTGACCATGTGCGTGTGGAACCGTCCACTAACATCTACCTTATATGACCCAATGGGACCAGCAGATGCTCAGCCTTTATGACCACTCTGTGTTACTCTTTAGGAACATTATTTTATTTTTTAACCTCTGTTCCAGGTTGACCATTCCACACATTGATGAATGTGTAAGTATTGCTGCATTTATTATTCGACTATGACCTCCTTTAGTTCAGGGACAGTTTTATTCATTGCACTGCTGTACCCAATACACAATAGCATTTAAGAAATGTTTGCTGAGTAAAGGAAGACCCATTTCTAGTGACCTCTGGGCATTCTCTGCTGATATGAAGCATTGTAAGATCCCAAGGGCTCCCCTAACTACCCAGAATCACAGGAAGTCGAGTTGAGCTCAGAGAAGAGATTAGATATGAAGTATAACAGATTCGATGGCAGAGTGATTGTGTAATACAGCAGCAGACGGAAAAGAAACAGTATAAATAACAGTTTAGATGGGACGAGATGAGCTCAGGAGCAAGAAAGTCCATGTGACTGGAGTGCAGTGGTAAGGCAGGAGGCAGAGCAGAAGGCACATGGGACAGGACGGTTATGTCAAAGCAAGGAGATGACAACAGAGCATTGAAATAGTCTGAGTGTCATCAAAAGATCTGTACAGATTTTCAGACTACCATGACTCTGAAGAGAATTGTACAAGCAGTCAACAATGTCTGATACTCCCCTACAGGCAGGGTATGAATACTGCAGACAGTTCCTGGAAACTGGCCAGAGCTTGCCAACTCCTCCAATTCTAAGACCAACAAGTGCTTAAGGTAAGCAATGGGGAAAATCCAAACAGCATATATGTGTCCATTACTTGGATGAAGAAAGTCTGGGGGAAGAAAGTTTACCGAGTAAAATAAACCAGAAACAAACTGTTCATTATTTATAAGTTTGCTATCATGATATCTTTCTCATCACACACGATGAAATTTCATACTCATAAGCCAGACCTGAGTTCTATCGCAGGCCTCTCCTCTGGAGGCCTGGATGACACATTCTGGAAGGGCCCCTAGGCTGTAAGGCTCCAGGCTCTGCCTGCCTCCAGTCGACTCCTTGCTCCGAGCCCCGTGTGAGCCATGAAGCTCCCCTGGCTACGGAGATCAATTGCTGAACTCTCACCTCAATTTAATCAAGCCAGTTCTGAGTACGTCCAAACATGGAGTCCTCACRGTCAAGAGGCCAAGCCAGACAAAGCAGGTGGGTGGAGTCAGGGGAGAGAGACCCCTGAACCCAGAGCTGTCATGAGACACAGCCCCGTTTGCCACTCCTACGAGCTTAGGCTTGGCCGCTGGACAGGGACTGGGACTGGAAACTTGTGACTTCCCTGAGTGTCCTCTATGGGCTCGGCCAGCCCTGCTTAAGCGAGGTTCACTGAGAAGCTTCAGGCTACGCCCGCTCTATCGCTAACACAGCGTATTAAATCATAATTCATACACGGTACATTTCCCCCATTTACTTTAATTATATGCAACTGAATAGTTATTTAAGATATAAATTCAGGTGCAACTGACATACTGTGGAATGTTCTCTATGTGCCCCTTCGTCTTCATACATCTCAAGCCACTCCCTAGGAAACTAAGACTACTGCTCTACAGTCCGCAGATCAGCTTGGTCTGCACACCCCACGTGAACACAATCAGAATGGGGGCTTCTGAATCTGGCTTCTTTTACAACACATCTTCAAAGTTCATTACTATTCACTGCTGAATAATATTCAGTTATATGAATACACCACACTTTATCTACTATTGCTCTTTTATGTGTTTTAAATAATGGTACAGTGGATATTAATGTAGATATTTTTGTGAAAATATAAGCTCACTTTTCCTCCAGTGTACATCTAGGAATAGAAAAGCTACGTTACAGGAAAATTCTGCCAGAAAATCTTCTAGAAACTGCCAACTGTCCTCACTTTCCATGTGCATGGGAACTGCATGAGGACTAGTCTCTGATCTCACCAATATGTCTGTGACTGTCCTCACTTTGCTTGTGTGCAGAGGGACTGCATGAGGAACAGTCTCTCCAACCTCGCCGATGTCTCTGTGACTGTCTCATGTCATTTTAGTCACTGCAGGAAGTTGATTGTCATTCCTCTCCTGTATAATGATACTGTTTTCACAAGTCTCTTGGCCATTTGTATGTCTTTGTAGAAATACCCACTCAAATACTTTGCATATTTTTCTGTTGGGTTATTTGTGTTTTGATGACTGTAAGAGGTTTGTGGATGCTGGGGATACAAGCTTCTTCTCAGACATAGAACCAGTGAACCTTTCATTCTGAATTCTCTCCTCCTCCTCCTCCTCTTCCTTCCTTCTCCCTCTCCCCCTCGCCTCCCTCTTGCCCCCCCTCTCACCCTCGCCCTCGCCCTCGCCCTCGCCCTCGCCCTCTTTCTTTGAGGCAGGGTCTTACTATATCTCTAACTCACTTAGCACTCTCAACATAGAGCAGGCTGGCCTCAGGCTGGTGGAGACCCCCTGCCTCTGCCTTCAGAGTGCTGGGTTAAAAGTGTGCAGGTCCACGGCTTGTTTCTTTTCATTTCCTTCTTACTACACTAAGTTTTTAGTTTTTGAAGGTAAATTTACTGTTTGTTGTTGCCTTTGAATCAAGGCACTACACAACATCACAGTGCCTCTAATCCACTATGAGTGATTAGAATAACAGGAGATTTAGACAAGAAAGGAAAACAAGCACTGAAGGACAATGTAAAACGCAGGGAGAAGACGGCCACCTACAACGGCCTTTCTTTATATGAGATGAGTATCTTCTAAGTCCCCAGTGGATTTCCAAAAACTCACACAGGACCAAAACTTACTTATATATATTTCTTTTGTCTTTACATCGCAAACAGTTATAGGAATTAATTTAAATGTTAGGCAAAGAAAGACATTAACTACAATAGTGAACTAGATACATTAAAACAAAACACTGTAATAAAACTGTCAACATTGTTACTCTTGTGCCTGGGATTCATTTTTAAGTAAGAATTGGGCTGCCCTGTCTGGCCTCAACGGGAGAGGTAAAGTGAATAAGTAAAATAATAAAATTAATTAAAAAAAAAAAAAACTCCCCAAGAAAGAATTCGAATTTCCTATATCTGAAGATTTATGTTACACTGAACTGACTTTTGGTATTCTGAGCTAAAAGTAAATCACATTTTCTTTTTTTTTTTAAAAAAAAAAGGTTACATGAACAAATGCGTGGTCAATTAAGTAGCCAACTAGCAGGTAGGTAGTAACATAGAAAACATGGATACTTTAGACAAAAGCCTATTTCCAACTGGGATGGCATGGAGCAAACTGGAAGAGATTTCATCATGCTGCTCTCGACAGTATGACTTGGAACTACAATAACCAATGAGAGGAGTTTTCTTGACTCAACTTATAGCAACCAGGAATTCACAGAAAAGATGAGGGTGATGAGAAAGACCACATCTAGCACTTTCTTTAAAGCGTCTGTCACGCTGTCTGGGAGTGAAGTACCTTCTCTGCAGGAACAAGAAGAATAAGGAACACACCCAATCTCCTCCTGTTATCACAGGGTTCAAAGGCAAGACTTCTCTTTCAGAGTAAAGGCCAGCCAGCAAGGCCCCTCATGATGGTTACAGAGCCTTCGTAAGCCCACGCCTGGCAGTTTGCCTGCAGCCTGCCTCTTTCGACCAATAGCAGCTTCCTCAAACAGACTGCCAAGCTTCTGTCAGCCTTAAGGGTCACGTTTGCCCTCTGTTCGGAGGGCACTCTCAAGTCCCTGGTCCATGCCCCCACAGTTCACCCTGAGCGCTTCTGTGCTACTGCTGAAGATCAAACCAGCCTCTGCTCTCACTCGCTCTCCTACCACCCCACGCATCCCCACAGTCACACTCCTCTCCAAAGAACTTACCACCGCTTCAAATATTTGTGGCTTTTTAGTGTTTGACTTTCCAGCTCGGTGAGAGGCTTGCTTCACTGCTGCACTGTTATCACAGAGGGGTTCTCAGCAAGACCTTCACACTGTGCATGTGAGGTCCTCCTTGGGGGCTGAGGTCAAGAACCTGTGCACTTCCTCATCTGCACCCCTTGCTTCCTTTGCACAGAGCTCCTACTTTCTGGGAGGGACTGGAAGGAACAAGTCAGAAAGTCCTCGAGCCAAGCTTCTTCTTGCCTTTGCACTAACTGCGAACTGGGACAACAGCATGTTTTAGAGTCTCTGCCCCAATGCTTATTCGTCCTTTTCACATACTACTACTTGGCAGGGATTTGAACAGATCTGGGCGTTTTTTAGAAGTCTATTCTTCCAGATAAAAATGAAGTTTTCCAGTGTATAGCAAATTCTGTGCTGCAGATAATAACATGTCCTCCAACTTCATATACATAAGAAGAAAGGGGGAAATGTGGGAGCAGCAGGCCAGCTGTAAGGAGCTGAAAGCTGTCCTCCTAGCCCATCCCTCCCCAGGTTATTTACGCTCGGGGGGAACCTACTTCATCTGAAGAGAAACAAAAGGCAAAATGATGGAGCACATATACCTGCTCTTCAAAAACCTAAAACACAAGTATAACAAGAAACAATTCTTAACACTCTAAACACTTACCAGATGAACAAGAACCAAACCACTAACCTGCCAGGGCCACTGGAGAGGCGCTGGGGCTGCTGGTGTGGGCCTGTTATCCCATCACCGTTGGAGCAAAGATGGGTACGTCCTGGGGCCATGCAGGCCAAGCAGCAGGCAACTGGGTAAGTTCCAGGGCAGGTAAAAGCCCTCCCTACCCTTACCCTGCCCCGAAAGGCAGAAAGTACCTAATGATGCTCAAATCTGTCCTCTAGCCTCAATATGTATGTGCATGTACACACACACACACACACACACACACACACACACAAAGAAAGTACAGATATTTGTCAGGATACGATTAATTTTACTTTCTTTAATGATATTAGACCTATGGCCACAATCTCTTTGAGGGTTAAACGACCCTTTCACAGGGATTGCACATCAGGCATCCTGCCTATCAGATGTTTATATTCATAACAGTAGCAAAATTACATATGAGGCAGTACCAAAAGTAAAGTTATGTTTGAGGGTCACCACAACATGATGAACGGTACTAAAGGTGTGAAGCATTAGGAAGGCCGAGAACCAATATATTACACCATTGTTTTAATAGATTTCAATTTTAAATCTAAGTCAGCACAATGCTCCACATTTGACAAAGAACTGACTCGGCAGACTGAGGACGTTCACACATACGCTGGGAGAAAACAAATTGCTTCTTACCCTTGTGCCTCTTCAGCTGGGGAAAGCTGCTAATTGTAGTTGCTTGGATTATTTCCACTACAATTTGATACCTGATTTTAAAAGAGAGAAAGAAAAGGTTCAATAGGAAGAAAATGCTTTCGACTCTGTCTGTGCTAAACAAACAAACAGCACAGGGACTATGAGGTCCCAGGATTCACCAAAACAATCCTAATGGCCAGAACACCTATAAAAGATCAGACACGATACCACAGGCTARTCGTTTCTGAGGCCCTGATGGGAGAGTCACTCTATTCTGACAGAGATCATTACTACCTGCCCCATGACTGAAAAAAACTTCAAGATCATGTATAACTTTTAAGGTCATGTTAAACTCTTCTATTCAGCCTTCCCCAGTAACTAGAGACAGTTTGTTTTAATTCTTAAATTTTCATTTTCCAGTAAGATGATACTAGTTACATGTAGCTATTAAGTTTAAAATCTTTAGGATTTGGGATGTAGCTGTGATGGAGCTCTTGTATCACATGGACAAGTCACATATTCTATCATATATATATATATATATATATACACACACATATATATAATGTATATATGTGTACACATTATATATGATGTGATATTCTATATATTTTATATGTTATATATTAACAATATAAATATATACACATATACATATATATGTATATATGTCTTCATCCACATTTGCAGTGCTCAGCAGCCTCAGGACACACTGGCCGAGCTGGAGTTTCCAAGAGGGAGAATCCTCCCTAAGTGCAGACAGTCTACTGAGGCTCTAATACTCCAGCCCTGCAGCCACTGTCCTGCTGTATTGCTTCCTTACTTCTCATAAGACTCTTCCAGACCTTTAATGGCAGGACCTCTGCTGGGGAACTCTGGCATGGATATTTTCCTGAAGCTGTCCTGATGCGTCTAATGCTAGGAGAGCCAAGAGCCATTAGCTTAGAACACAGGGTACATGTGAGAGGACCTCACACAGGGAAAAGAAAGAATTGTTCCCATGCTAGGAGACAGGTGCAGTCCTATGGTTGTGGCTGTTTTGAATATATTTAATTTGGTTTTAGAAATAAAGTCATTGTTGTTTTTTATTTTTTGTTGGCATTGTTGTTTTACACATAAAGTCATTGTTGTTGTTTTGTTCTTCTTTCTCCTCCTTCTTCTTCCTCTTCTTTCTTCTTTCTTCCTTCTTGTTAACAAGGTCTCACTATGTAGCCCTGGATGTCCTGGAACTCATTATGTAGACCAGGCTGGCCTTGAACTCACAGAGGGCCTCTGGCCTCTACCTCCTGAGAGATAGGATKAAAGGTGTGCACCAGCACACCTGACTTAGAAATGAAGTTCTTGAGGATCCCTCGGTGGTTACTAGGTACTTCCTTAACCAAACTGAACTGTCATGAGCTTCATTATCCTCTATTTACAATTTTGTTTTCCCACTATAACGCTATTTAGCATCAGTTCTTACTTTACAAACTAACTCTGTCTAAGCCTGGCAGTGCAGAGCCTAGCATCTGGGAGATTGACCTAAGAGGATCATATGTTTGAATAGTGAGCCAACCTGGGAAGTCTGGTGCGACGCTGTCTCAAAATGAAACCAGACAAGAGGCCTGGTGCCCAGTGACAGAGCACATTGAGGACACTCACAGGCCCACCTTACATCAAACAAACAAAACAGCAAACCACTGGCTAGGTTTTAGAGTAAAAATCATATATTCTTCAGCTTTTCAACCAAAATCAAAGGAACATACACATTCATCAAAATTAAAGCTATTTATAGATTCCTTACAAATTTGCACCTTTGTTATTTCTTTGGCTACACAATATAAATACTGATGTCTGACATTCACCACAGCACAGGCAAGCTGTTATTAGCACTGACACCCCATTCCCTCTAGACTGCGGCAGACACCGAAGCTAACCACAGTTCTATCAGGAAAAGCAGTATCCTTAGCCCCAAATGCCCGAGCAGTTAGGAATGAGCACTGACGGTGTTCAAACAGAGGAGTGTAACAAAAATGTCAGAAAGGGAGCAAATCCTAGAAGCATTCTCTGTGGTCAGATTCACAAAGCAGCCCCTGGCAAATTTTATCTTTTCCTTTATATTCAGTTTTGTGTGATGCCAGGGTGCAATTGAACATAGGGACATGAGGCACCTCCATCCTTCAGGGACCATAAAGCCACATGCTCAAGAAGAGACATGGAGCTTAAGTCTCCAGTGGCATCCCTAAGCCATCAAATCAGTCCCACACTGACTACCTCAGGGTGTTTCCTCAGGGTTCACCACATTGGTGCTGGGGGAAGCAGGCAAAAAATAAATAAACAGCTAATTATAAGTCACTGTGTGTGAACCTGCCTCACTGCCAAATGTCATCCCAACTAGAAGGCTCTCTGAGAACTCCATACACATAGAAACTCTCCAGGCCGATTCTATATCCAGGCTGTTTTCCAAGCTGAAGCCTTGCTAGGAACATTTCAGGGAATAGGTTTCTGGAGGAACTGCTGTCATTCCACCACATAACAGCAAAGCACAAAAATGGCTCCTTGTGTGATTCGTTCTGCAAGCTGCTAAGTGGGTGAGGACATAGTTTCCAAGAAGCCTCCACAATCCTGGACCGACCAGAGTCTACAACTCCCTACCCATGGTCTTTATTTAATCTGAATTTTAGGTTTACTGGAACACGACTGATGGCTCAGCTCCAGAGTGTGCCTCCAAACACCTCCCCAAATGCCACAATCCGGATGTCTGAAGTAGCCTCGGTGTCCACCCACACAGTGCTTCTAATCTGAAGAGTAACATAAGGAAACAATTTAACAGACTGGATCCCCCAAACTGCTTAAAAAAGAAAAACAACCCTCAACTATCATTTGCATGTTTATTGTAGGAAGTTCTATTCAAAAAAGAACAGAAATAATCAAAACTGCTTTCAAAAAAATTTGTTTTTCCTGTGCTTCAGGCACACAAATGAACACAATATGGCTGCCTCTGCTGCAGGACACTCTGGGGATATGCCAGACTCAAGGGAAAGCTTTCAGCCAGGAGTATTTATAATTTAAAAATGCATGCAAATAAATGTTTATAAGACCTGAATTCTCCAAATGCAGATGATATGTGCATTCATAACTGCAGACATAATACCATGTGAATGAATCTGATTGCTACAATGTGAGCGGAATGACAGGAGGGCAGCTGTGTTAAAACAGTACAACCATGAGTCATTTGAAAACCTTTCTAAACGGTTCCTCTCCTCTGTTCCACCCTCTTCCAAATATCCCCAAGCTTCTGTCTGTTTCTGCAGTAGTGCCACCCTGTGTGAGAACCCCACTGTCTGAGAAACCAAGTCTGTCAGTAAACATCCATCTCAAAGCCCCTGTGACTTGTCCTCTGCGTCCTCTGCACATCTTTAAAGGCGCTCCCATTCTTCCTTCTGCTGTCACCCTACTTCTCCTCACTGTGGGTCACTACACTGGCTCAACTGTCCACTCTTCTCCCACCTCTGGGAACCCTCCCCCTCCACTTTCACCCTGCCCTTCCTCGCTCAGGATGTCCTCACAGGTAACCCACACCCAGCTGCCATTGCCTCTACCAGCAGTCCAGGATCTGCTCTCCCACCAACCCAGCTGCTCTCTGCCCTCAACAGAAACATACCCCAGCCAGGTCAACTTCTGTACCACTCCCCAGACTAGTTTCTCCTGGCTCTTGCTCTGCGTCCTCCCAGAAGGCCATCTCCCAGGAGGAAGATCTATTGAATTGGAGGTAATACACCTCATGCCTTCCTTCATGCCTTCCCATGTAACATATAACACATATTAAGGTCTGTCGTCTCTCAAATCTTAGCTCACCTTTGCCTGATAACAGAACCTGTCCATTTACTATTTTACATTGCTGGTTTAAAGGGTCCACAGAGTGTCAGGAACAAACAAATAAATGTGGTGTCTAGTCACTGTGTCCTGTCATGGAAGTCTTAAAAATTGGCACATTTTTGAGCCCAAACAATATTGTGGATCTGTCTATGAAAAAAAGGGGGTACTTTTTTCTTTGCATGTAATCATAAGCCCAGGGCTTGTGCCTGCCCTTCTCCTATTGTGCCCAGGTTGGTATTAAGCAGACAGTAGGGATTCAGTGAATATTAATGAGCTAAACTAAGAACATATTTAATGTCTCTAACATTTAATGGGTACACCTAATATTCTGAACGATTTGTTCTTTTCATGTTCGTAGTGATTCATGCTTTGAAACAAATGAGTCAGGGGTGGCACTGCCACTCCAACAAGCCTGGCAAGCTAAGGTTGATCCCTAAGACACACATGTGGAGGGAAAGAGCTGACTCCCCTAGGTTGTCTGCTGACCTCCGCAGATGCCCAAGGACAGGTGTGCATGCAGGCACACACAATAAATAAACAGTAAAAATTGTAAAACTTAAAGAGAAGTAGCATGACCCAAATTCAACGGCTTCCCAACTCCAGCAATTGCCCTTCCACAGTCTCTCTTCTGTCACATACAGACACACCAGTTGCTCCTCTGAAGTAGCCACCTCCCCCTCTTTCATTTTAAGCACTGAATCTGGCCATATAGAATTAAAGCAGATTGGTATTTATAAACTCTTCCCCTGAACTGAAGCACTTAAAAGGCATTGTGCTTCAAAGCAGCATGCAGATGATCACACTTCTAACTACTGCTCACAGCAGGTCTGCAATCTTAGAGAGCTGACTCTAAAGTTACCTACACACCAAATGAAATCTCATCAGTCTGTCCTCTCTGTTTCATTTCTCTCTCTCTGTTCCCACTCCTCTCCCCGCTCTGTGAGTGTGTGTATGTGTGTGAGTATGTGAGTATATGTGTGAGTGTGAGAGTGTGTGAGTGTATGTGTGTGAGTGTATGAGTGTGTGTAAGTGTATATGTGAGAGTGTGTGAGTGTGAGTGTATATGTGAGTGTGTGAGTGTATATATGTGAGTATGAGTATGTGTGTGAGTGTCTAAGTGTGTGTGAGAGTGTGAGTGTATGTGTATGAATGTGTTTGAGAGTATTGTGAGTGTGTGAGTGTATGTGAGAGAGAATGTGAGTGTGAGATAGTGTGTGAATGTGAGTGTGTGAGTGTGAGTATGTGTGTGTGTGAGTGTGTGAGTGTTTGAGTCTGTGGGTGTGAGTATGAGGAAATGTGAGAGTGTGTGAGAGTATGTGATTGTGAGTGTGTGTGATTGTGTATGAGAGTGTGAGTGTGTGAGTATGTGATTGTGAGTGTGTGATTGTGTGTGTGAGATTGTGAGTATGTGTGAGTGTGAGAGTATGAGTGTTATGAGTGTGAGTGTGTGATTGTGTGTGTGAGTATGTGAGAGTATGAGTGTTGTGGGTGTGTGATTGTGTGTGAGTGAGTATGAGTGTGTGTGAGTGTGAGAGTATATGTGTGAGTATGAGTGTGTGTAAGTGTGTGTATGCGAGTGTATGAGTGTGTGAGCATACTTCATTCATTAAGCCCTCTTTACACAGACTTTGAAGAATTATTAGTTTTGAGTTTTCTGGGCATACTCATGCTGGAAAGTTTTGGGGCAATAGAAGCTGGAACAGACCTTAGCTTGGGGTATACAGTTTGATAAGTAGTTTGAAATACTACTTTATATTAAAACTACCAAGGATATAGCCAGGTATGGTGKCACACACCTCTAATCTCAGCACTGGGGGGGGGGGGGCAGAGACAGGTGGATCTCTGTGAGTTTTAGGCCAGCCTCATCTACATAGTGTGTTCCAAGCCATTCAGTGAGAACTTGTCTCAAAAACCAGTAAGTAAATATTTAAATAGCAAATAAAATTAGCAAGATGGAGAATAGAGTAACACAGACAAATGTTTAAGAAAATCACAATATTTGAAAAGAGATGCTTTCAGAATTGCCAGAATCTAGGGAAAACACGCTTAAGGGATTCTATTTAAAACATGAGAAGGAAAGCCATGGTGATGTATTCAGATAAACTGGTGCTCTGGGTCAGAGCTATATACCATTTTTAATGTACCCATACTTTTTCCTAATTAAAGAAGTATTTAGTTCTGATGCCCCAGACTCTGCAACCCTGAGTCTAACAGAATCAGGATTATACACTGAGGTCTTTAGCTACACTAGGCTAGAGAAAGCATGCCAGAAGTATTGTGCAAGGCCTGGGAAAGAGCTCAGCCCTGTACAGTAAGGGAAGCTAGATACAGCCCGTTATGTGCAAAAGCCCCTCAGCTGAAGCGCTGCATCTCAGTTATAAACTGAGGGTGCTTCTGTAAATAAAACTGACCTGGACCCCAGTCAGAATCAGGGCATGCATGCCTTCCTGCCGATACAACTCCAATCACGTTCTGATAGCCTGAACTTTAGAGGAAAAAAAATCTCCGTAATTAAGAAAATTCAAGAAGTGGGGATCACAATGGCATTTTACAGCTGCAGTGTGTGCAAGGGAGAAATTCTGCTTCCTGTTACCTTGGTAGATGGCTCTAGAGTCTGGTAAATAGATGGACAGACTTCATTTTCTCAATGTGAGCCAATCCTTAATTTCTCTAGAACGACGCATGTTCACTGAAGAAGATGAGAAACACACAGTGCACAGGACTCTGTGCCCTCAGCTCACATCTGGCAAACCTTCTTCCTACTCAGTGCTTCCTTGGCTCTATAAGGCTTTGTAAGACATACTAATTCAAAGGTCCTTTTAGGACTGAAGAGACAGCTCAGTGATCAGCAGTGCTTATACAAGATCTGGGTGTGGTCCCCAGCATCTGTCTGGCAGCCTCTTTCCCTCTGTAACTGCAGCTCCAAGGGGGTCCAAAATTGTGTTCTGACCTATGATCCGTTCATACACATACATGCATATAGACACACACATATGCATAAATAAAAGGACTATGTACAATAACCCCTAATCCCCTGTACACATATGCATAATCTGGAAGTTAATATTCATGGAAGATGCCATATTTAAATATTCCAATTCTGTGTCATTAATAAGATACAATTAGATGTACTATTTTTTTWAAAAAAAAGCTAAACGTGTATTATTAAGTGCTTTGATTACTTCAACTCTTCTCTGTTTTAAATAAAACTGCAAGACAAAAACAAAACAAAACAAAACCCAACACTTTCAGAAAAAAAAATCTTTCTGCAAACTCATGATTATTTTCTTAGGATAAATTATGCGTAGTAATTAATTTAAAAGTATGCACATTTTCACATTAATAAAATGACATTACAGAAAAATTTATACATCTGCCACAGACATGGATTGCCTTATGACACCCTTGCCAACAGTAGATGCCATCGAATATTTAATATTCAACATTATTTATTGTAAGCAAAGAAATGCCGTGTCCTTTACCTCCTCTGTCTCTGAGCACTGCTGAGAACAGCGGGGTCTGAAGCCCTCCGCACAAGGCGGCTGTCAGTGCTACTGGGCACCGTGCCTGGGGCAGGGGCTGAAGAGATCTTAAGTTAGGATTAGAGGGAAGAGGAGTTTTCTACTACAGGGGGTTTCAATCCTATACAAAAGCTGACTCTACAAAAGATAAAACATGCTCACCCTTCCTCATGTATTGCACACACAGAAAAGGAAGCCCAGCTGCTGTGGTCTATGACGTTTCTCGGAGGGCTCCCTGCGTTTCCGAAGCTTACCACTGTCACCATTGCTCATGTATGTGGTACGCATGCAGTACCAAAGTCTTGAGTAGGATTTTTTCTGTTTTAAAATTTGGTTATTTATTTACATTTCAAATGTTACCCCCTTCCCAGTTTCCCCTCCTCAAACCCCCATCCGATGTCCCCTCTCCCAGTTCTATGACGGTGCTTCCCCACCACCCACCCACTCCCGCCACACAGCCCTAGCTGGGGCAACAAGCCTTCACGGGACCAAGGTCCTCCTCCTCTGCTACATATGCAGCTGGAGCCACGGGTCCCTCTTTGGTTGGAGGTTTAGTCCCTGGGAGCTCTGGGGCGTCTGGTTGGTTGATTTTGTTGTTCTTTCTATGGGGCTGCAAATCCCTTCAGCTCCCTCAGTCCTTCCCTAACTCCTCCATTGGAGTCCCATTGCTCAGTCTGATGTGTGCATCCACATCTGTATTGGTCAGGCTCTGACAGAGCCTCTCAGGGGACAGCTATAGCGGCTCCTGTCAGCAATAGTGTCTGGGTTTGGTGTCTGCAGATGGAATGGATCCTTAGGTGGGACAGTCTCTGGATGGCCTTTCCTTCAGTCTCTACTCCACTCTTTGTCCCTGCATTTCCTTTAGACAGGAACAATTCTGTGTTAATATTTTTGAGATGGGTGGGTGATCCCATTCCTCAACCGGGGGCCATGTCTAATCTCTGGATACGGTCTCTACAGGTTCTTCCTCCCCTTCGTTGGGTATTTCAGCTAATGTCATCCCTGTTGGGTCCTAGGAGCCTCTTGCTTTCCTGACATCTGGGACTTTCCAGTGGCTACCCCCAGTTCCCCACCCCCCACTACTACACACCTCCATTTCCCCAGTGAGTGTATCTTCAGACATGCGCAGCTCCCACTGGCGTCCTCTACCATTTAAGACACCAACAGAAGGCACTGTGTTCTGAAGACCCGTGTTTCTACTTTACAGAAAATGAAAAGATTTTCAAAGCGTATTTTCCTAAGAAATCTCATATCTTCCTATGGTTTCTTAAGACTAAATTTATGTTCATTTATTCTTTTCATAAAAATTGTTACAAATTCGCCATTCTGGTTTGTCATTTCCTTGCCACCCACACTAGTCTTTTGCTTAGCACGTTATGCTTACTTATTGATTTCTAACATGCTCTCTTGGTCTGTCTTGAGCTGTGCGCAATGTCTTCTTATATGTATCTTTACAAAGGAATCTTATTGTATTACTCATAATTCACAATATAGTTTGAGAATCATTGTTCAAAAACAGTATGTTCAAACACTTTATGTTCTTTACAAAAGCATGTAGTTTAAATAATTTAATACATTATCTTCATATATGAATGCCAAGCTACGGTGAGAAGCTGAAATAACCCCCAAAGGCTCATATTGAGAGTACTTGAAGTCCAATTGTGGCACTATTTTGAAGGTGTTGGAGCCTTAGAAGTGAGACCCGGGACTGTAGAATTAGGTCACTAGGAGTGAGTTTCTGTACCTAATCTCCAGCTCTGGGACCAGCTGGTACCCCTGTCCCTGGGTTGTCAAAATGTAAACAGCTCTGTCACAAGCTCTGACCATCATCATGGAGACACTTAGATGACATCATGAAATCCCTCAAACAATGAACTAGAGGAAAGCTCTTCTCCCTTGTTTCTCTCAAGTATTTTTTATCATAATGATTCAAAAGTACCTAATATAAGCACCAAGAACAATTTAGAGATTAAAAAAAATAGAACACTCTCCTAGCATACAAAAGAAAGTGGCAGTTCCGCTCTGTCATAAATTCTGACTTCAGAAGTCAAGCATCCATTATGCCCTAGCCCATTAGTGAGGAAGAACAACACCTCAATCTCAGTATGCAGTGGATAAATAAGTTTTTCTTCTTTAAGATAAATAATCTTCCATCTCCATAAAGTTAAGCATTTCAGCCTAAAGTATTCTCCATACAAACTGTTCCAATCTCTACTTGCTCTCTAAATAAGGGTCCAGAAATAAGTCTGGAACTGAAACCCACAAGCCTAAAGCCGACGGAGTGGGCATCAGTGATGCCACAGCAGCTGTGGAGATGCGCTGCTCTGACTTCAAGGCTGAGGATTCTCGGGCATCTGCTGCTGTCTTAACAACAGGTGGCACTGCTCCCTTAACAGATGGCTGGCAGGGAAGACACAGTGACCCCTGGGAGGCTGGAGCCTAGTCATTAATGCTTTCCATCTACCTGCTTGCAAGTCACAAGGCTTTAATACAGAATTTAAGGTCAAGCAGACCCTAGCACCACTTACTGACAACATGATCCTGGCTGACATAGGTAGAACACTTTACTTCCTTAAACCATGGAATGGGAATGATATTCCCTGATTTAGATGATTATACCAACCAGGTAAGATGATGTCTATAAGGAGAAGCTTAGCACTGTGCTGAATTGCATGGTAGACAGTGGACACATGCTAGATTAAACAGCAAAGCTTCTCCCTTTGCGAGCATTTGTTTCAAATTTCTTTAAACTTGGCAAATGTCCAGTTCTGAAAAGTAGTATTGTTCTAATGCTATCGTGGAAAACAGCTATTCTGTCTTACTGAATTATAAGCATATGATATGGTAGCACAAATAGCTAATTGCTTATATCATATCCATTCTTTACTCTTTAAAAATAAATCCCTCCATCTTAAAAAAGGTGGGTCAATGGCTATGCAAAATAAGATATTTTAGCCAAATATAAATAATATACACAGAAATGTCATACAGGAGCTTCCAGAAGTTTCTTTAAGGCAAACATGTCCCACCCTCCATCCTTGCCTTTCACCTGTCCCTGGAAGTAGGATGTAGTGGCTGTCACTCTGGACAATGAAGAACCTGAGCTGCCCTGATGACGGCTGATGATGGGGAGGTGCTGGCTTGGGACAAGGCTGAGAGCCATGGCAGGCGGAGCCTATAGCATTCCCAAATGCCTTTTATGCAATTGAGCTTTTAAGTAGTAACAACAGAGGAACTTGGAAGACACTGCTAAAATGAAATACAGCAAACACAGACAAGCATGCATGACCTGTCTTTTGAAGTAATACAGTAAAGTCAAACTTGGGTTAGAAGATGGCCCCGAAGGTCAAATGTTTGTTTCCCAAGCTGAAGACCCTAAGTGTGGGTCTCTGGCATGAGCCAGATGGGGCAGTATGGACTTGTTATCACAAAGCTTGGGAGCCTGGAAGCAAGCCATGGGAGGTTCCTGTGGGCTAGCTCACCAGCGAGGTCAGCCCACTGCTAAGCGTCAGGTTCAGTGAATGTGCTAGTTACAATAGGTATGGCCCCCATGTGTGCCTGAATGCTTGGCCCACAGGGAGTGGCATTATTAGGAAGTGTGGCCTTGTCAGAATAGGTGTAGTCTTGATGGAGAAAATGTGTCATTGTGGGGGTGAGCTTTGAGGTCTCCAATGCTCAAGCTACATACAGATATAATCTCCTCCTTGCTGCCTGAAGGTAAAGATGTAGAACTCTCAGCTCCTCTCTAGCACCATGTCTGCCTGGATGTTCCCAAGCTTCCCCCACGATGAACCTGTAAGCCAGCCCCAATTAAATGTTTCCCTTTGCAAGACTTGCCTTTGTCATAGTGTTTCTTCACAGCCGTAAAACCCTAACTAAGACAACAAGAGACCCTGCTTAGGTAAAAAGACGCCCAAGCTAACTCTGGGCTCTCTAACACATATGCATGTGTGTGCACATGCGCACACACATTATACTCATAAAACCAGAGGACAGACGGTGGCTCTTGGGGATGAGGATGCAGGAGAGCTGAATGCAGTCAAATCGTGACAGAATCCAGGGACAGTGGGTAAGTACGCTGTGGAGTGCTAAGGTTCACATGGGATGATGACAGTCATTAACGCCGTCTTACAGACTCAACCCTATGTGCTCTCACCACAAAAAAATACAGTGTGAAGTGGTGGATGGCAGTGAGCTGTGGTGACACCCATTTCATAACTTAGCATGCTAATTGCACTGTATACCTTTACATTCAGAAATGTTGGTTGTCAAGTGTGCCTTGAAGCTGTGAAAGTCATCATCATCTGGTTGGGTTTCTTGGATTTGGAGTTGAATCTAATCCCATCTAGTAATAACTTATTCATGTCATTAAACCAATAACTCTCAGCCAAGGGATCCCTTGGCAATGTCCACAGACATTTTTAGTTGTTACAGCTGCGGCGCACCCTTGGCATCCAGTGAGTACCAGTCAGCCATGCTGCTAAATATTGTACAACACAGAACAGTCCCTCACCTTAATATATGTTCTACTGCCAAAGGGCAGTAATAAAGACACCTTTGTTCCATCACAATAAATACGGTAAGTATGTCCAGACAATACTGTGCTGGCTGGTTTTATGTTAAACTGGCACAAGCCAGAGTCATCAGAGAGGAGGGAGCTTCACGGAGAAACATGCCTCCATAAGATCAGGCTGTAGGCAGCCTGCAGGGCATTTTCTAATTAATGGCTCATGTGAGAGGGCCTTGCTCATTGTGGGTGGTGCCATCCCTGGGAGTGGTCCTGGGGTCTATAAAAAAACAAGCTGAGCAGCATCACCCCCAGGAAGAATAGGAATACCAATCCACCCATAAAACTTTCAAACCAGAATTTGTCCTCTCTAAAAGAAACGCAGAGACAAAGATGAAAGAGAGTCGGAAGGAGGGCCCAACCAATCAGCGGCCCAGCTCGAAGCTCACCCCATGGACCAGCACCAGTCCCTGGCGTTACTCATGACACTCTGGTGTGCTTGCCSACAGGGCGAGCATCGCTGTCTCTGAGAGGCTCCGCCCAGCAGTGGACTGAAGCAGATGCAGAGACCCACAGCCAGCATTAGACAGAGGTCAGGGACACAGATGGAAGAGTCAGGAGGACTGAAAGCACTGAAAGGGATGGGAACCCCACAAGAAGACCAGCACAGACAACAAATCTGGACCCTTGGCAGTTCTCAGAGTCTGAGGTACCAGCCAAAGAACACACATGAGCAGGAACATGACAGGCAGCTCAGTCTGCCTCGTGTGGCTTCAGTGGGAAAGGAGGTGCCTAATGTGGCAGAGACTTGATGTGCTAGGGTTGGGGAATACCCGGGAGGGGGCAGGGGGAGCATCCTTTCAGAGGAAAAGGGGAGGCGGGGCAGAGGAAGTCTGTGAGGGAGGGGCCAGGAGGGGGAGCAGCATTTGGGATATTAATTGATTTTATAAAATAGGCTGAGCAAGCCAGTAACCAGTACTCCTCCGTGACAGCTCCTGCCTCCAGGTTCCTGCCCTGCTTGAGTTCCTGTCCTGACTTCCGTTCATGACAAATTGTGATGTGGAAGTGTAAGCTGATTAAACTGATTAAACCCTTTCCTCCCCAAGTTGCTTTGGTCATGGTATTTCATCACAGTAGCAATGGCCCTAAGACAAATACGCACCTTGACAGAGTTATACACCCAAACTGTTTTCAAAGAGTTGGAGTACACTGAGTCACATACTATGACGTCTAGCCAAAAAGTCAACTTGGCAGCATGCGGGAATATACGCTATGTAAAAAGAGATTATCAAAATGACTTGTGGTCCCTGGGGAGCTTTCTAAAATCCTCATGTCCCATTTCTCCATTATGCCTTAAATAGGAAAGAGCCGGAGAGACGCACGCAGCCTCATCTCCAGACGACGGGGCTGAGGACCGGTGGCTGCGTTCTGAAGTCCCAGGGCTTCGGCAATGGGCTACTGGAGTGCTGTCACTAGGACATGGACATAGCTGGAACAGCAGGTTACCAGGGCCATGCTGCTGAAGAGCATATCTTGTCCCTGGCTCTCCACTCCCTGTTTCCTGCCTGTTAGCGGGTGAGCTGTGCTCCACCATGGGCTCTCGGCCCTGATGTTCTGATTCACCAGGCACTGCTGAGCGCAACAGAGCCAGAGGACCACTGACTAAACTGGAGCAAAGCAGATCTTCCTTCCTTTAAATTGCTTATTTCAAGTATTGTTCTGTCCCAGGGTCCAGAGCCAAACCAACTACATAATTTCCTGGCATAAAGCTGGGTATCTGCATTTTTCTATTGAGGAACAAATATACTTCATTAGAGTATATTCTACAAATTCCCTGGAGAATTACCAAGACAGATAGCATTGGATGCCATCCAGGGGCACAACCTGTCATTTCCTTTGCTGAAGGTTCTTTAAGGATCGAGCCTCTCACTTCTCCCTTACTGTGTGCTTGGACTCCAGTTAATCTTCAAAATACAGGACTATTYGGCTGCTTTCCTGGTATGGTCCTGAGTGTTGAGCTTCGCTAATGACTACACCTGCATTATTCTGAGCTCGGGCTTGGATCCTGGGCTGTGGCATCTCACCTCTGACAGCGGCAGTGGGAAACCAATGCATTGTTTCCTAGCATCCTGCGGCTGAGATGTCATTCACACGCTTGGTTCCTATAGTTAGCAGAACTGATCATCACTGCTAGAAAACTATGAAAACTTCACAGTCTCACCCCAGTCTGACCACAGCATCATCACTACAGATCCCAGGGCCCTAGAGGACAGGGGAAGGAAGCAGCTCTAAGGACAGAAGGGTTTTAGTAACGCTCAGAGGAGTCTGGAATACAGCCAGCATTCAAGGTTACTAGTTCAGTGACCTSGAAAGAAGTGTTTCTAACTCTAATAATTTCACGGGAAGATCCTAATAACACCCTGAAAGCATCTTATACTAACACAGAAAATAACCAAATTATTCCCAAATAACTATATATACATAACATCCTCAAGGGTTTTACACCATCTTTTAAATGCATTCAGCCTAAAAGAATCAAATGACTTTATTTCCTTTAGAAATATGCATCATCTCCCAAATATGTGATATATAAAACTAAATGATTTCATCAGCTGCTTAGCCTTCACAGAGTGCACTCCCTGCCTGAGGCAGCGTTCTTTAGTTTGGAGGAGAGTAGTTTTTATACAGTGGCCTAAACACTGATAAAGTCAGACAGCAGAGTGCTCTAATGTACCAGAAAGACAGCTGAAGTGTTCCGATTATGATCAAGGAAAGCAGCTCCATTAGGGTTTGCAGGTCAGTAAGTCTCAGCACTGTCAACTAGACAAGCATCTAATGAGCAGAGATTTGGACAGCYGGCAACAGTGAGCAGACATGCTCCTTAAGTAGAGAGAAATGTTATATCAGACAGCAATTAACCAATAGAAAGATTATATGTATAGCATTACATACATTTTGAAGCAAAGGGAGAGGTCACTGCTCTAACAGTCATCTAGGGGTCTTTGCAGATCAGCTATACAAGACAGAGAATAAAGGTTAGTCATTGCTGTTCCTAGGATAAACTTAGTTCCTCAGATAGAAGATACCCCACACACATCAGACACGACTGACTGAAATCCTATGCAACAAAGTCCAGAGAGCTACGTCATAGTGCCAGAAGTGCCTTGGGATATTGGGCATTTTTGCAAACATTCTAAAGGTAATTCTTGATGCATGCAACTATCATTAAGAAAAATGCTTGCAATGGTGTTTTCTCCCATTATGCTTTGCCAAGCCTGCTGAAGGGACTAGAAACTATTCTGGAGTCCCGTGTCCCCACAGCAGATTCTTCAAGAAAAACTAAGTAAATTTAAAAAATGATTTTTAAATTAAATTTTGACTATCATTCAAAATCGTTTTCTCTGTGACACKTTCACGCATATATTTTTACTATGTGTGTGTTAGGTATATGATGGTCTATTTGTGTGTTCATACATATGGGAGCATACATGTACATGTCTTCAAGTGGAGGCCCAGGGTTGACGTCAGGTTCTTTTTCTCAGGTGCTCTCTCACTAAACCCGAGGCTCATCACCAGATAAGCTGGCTATCCTGCCTGCTTACCAGTTCCCGATCTCTGCTCTCTGCCTGCTGCTGCTGAGACTTCAGCCHAGCTGCCGTAGCCRCCCAGATTTTATATGGGTGCTGGGGACCCAACCCCCAATTCTCTCATGTGTATACTAAGCATTTTACTCACTGAACCATTTCCTGGCCCCTTTGTGTATCACTATTATCTGCCCCCAAGATTATTATCTGTGGTAGACTTTTTGGGGTCACTTATATCATCTGCCAATAGGAATACTTTGACTCCTTCCTTTCCAGTATGTACCCCCTTGGTCTACTTTAGTTTTTATTGCTCTAGCTAGGACTTCAAGTACTATACTGAATAGATATGGGGAGAGTGGACAGCCCCCTCTTGTCCCTGATTATAATGAAATCGCTTTAAGTTTCTCTCCATTTAATTTGATGTTGGCTATCTGCTTGCTGTATATTGCCTTTACTGTGTTCAGGTATGCCCCTTGTGTCCCTGCTCTCTCCAAGACTTTTATCATGAAATCTGTTGGGTTTTATCAAACCTTTTTATATGTTTACATTTTATCATGAACATCTAGTGAGATCATATGGTTTTTTTCTCAGTTTGTTTACATGGTGGATTATGTTGATGGATTTCTGTATACTAAACTACCCCTTCGTCCCTGAGATACAGTCTACTTACTTATCCATGGTGGATGATATCTTTGACGTTTTCTTGAATTCTGTTTGCAAATATTTTATTGAGTATTTCTGCATCAATATTCATAAGAGAAGTTGGTCTGAAATTCTTTCTTTCTTTTAAAAATCCGATTTTCTCTCTCTCTCTCTCTCTCTCTCTCTCTCTCTCTCTCTCTCTCTCTCTCTCTCTCTCTCTCGTTATTTACTAAGACAGTACACTGTAGCTGCCTTCAGACACACCAGAAGAAGCATCAGATTCAATTACAGATGGTTGTGAGCTACCATGTGGCTGCTGGGAAATGAACTCAACCTCTGGAAGAGCAGTCTCTCCAGCCCCCTGAAATTCTCTTTCTTTGTTGAGTCTCTGTGTAGTTTAGGTATCAGGGTGACTGTGGCCTCATAGAATGGGTTTGGCAGTATTTCTTCTGTTTGTTTTGTGGAATGATTTGAGGGGTACTGGCATTAGCTCTTTGAAAGTCTGGTAGAATTCTCCACTAAAACCATCTGGCCCAGGGCTTTTTTGATTGGGAGATTTTTAATGACTGCATCATTTCCTTAGGGGTCATWTGACTGTTCAGATGGTTTACTCAATTGTCATTTAGCTTTGGTAATTGGTATCTGTCTAGGAAATCATCAGTTTCATTTAAATTTTCCAATTTTGTGGAATACAGACTCAATGATTCTTTGAATTTTCTCAGTGTCCGTTGTTACATCTCCCTTTTCAATTTCTGATTCTGTTAGTTCAGGTACTGTCTCTCTACCTTTTAGTTTGGCTATGGTCTTGTGTATCTTATTGCTTTTCTCAAAAAAACTAGCTCTTGGTTTCGTTGATTCTTTGTATCATCCTCTTTGTTTCTAATTGAACATTTCATTCCCCAATTTTCACTATTTCTTGTAGTCTCCTCCTCCTGTGTTTGATTTGTTTTCTTTTTCTAGAGCTTTCAGATGTACTTTTAACTCATTAGTATGAGAACTCTAAAATTTATGAGGGCACTTAGTACTGTGACCTTTCCTCTTAGCACTGCTTTCATAGTGTCCCATAAGCCAAAATCATAAAATGGAACAGGTATGTTGTACCTTCATTTTCACTGAGTTCTTTATTTCTTCCCTGATCTAGTGATCATTGCGTAGAGAGTGATTCAGTTTCCTTGAGTTACAGGCTTGCTCTTGTTTCTGTTGTTGCTGAGGGCTAACTTTAATCCTTGGGGACCTTATAYGATGCATGGRGTCATTTCAATCTTCTATCTGTTGAAGTTTGCTTTGTGATCGATTATGTGGTCAATTTTGGAGAAGGTTCTGTGAGGAGCTGAGAAGAAGGTATATTCTTTTGTGTTTGCGTGTAAGGTTCTTTAGATATGTTAGGTCCATTTGAATCAAAACTTGTTAGTGTTATTATTTCTCCRTTTAGTTTCTGTCTCAATGACCTGTCCATTGATGAGAGTTGGGTGTTGAGGTCTCCCACTATTAATGTGTGGGGCTCATGTGTGATTTCAGCTTCTTTTACAATGTGGGTGCCCTTTCACTTGGGGCACAGATGCTCAGAACTGAGATGGCCTCTTGGTGGATTTTTCCTTTAGTGAGTATGAATCATCCTTCCCTGTATCGTTTTATTACTTTTGGTTATAAGTCTATTTTATTAGATATGTTTTGAATATTATGTATCTGAAGAATTTTCTTTCCTAGTCTGATCTGTTTGGTGTTCTGTAAGCTTCTTGTACCTTTATAGGCATCTYTATACATAAGTGTAAGGAATAAATGTAAGAAATAAAAAATAAATTACAAATGTAACCCAGCTCAGAGTGTGTGAAATGTGATAAGGTAAACACCCTGACTCAGCGAATTCCTCAATTTTAACTGACTAAAAAGATACCATGAAGACCAAGTCTGGAGAGTGTGTGTGGAGATGACAAGCCTAGTGTGAGTTAAGGCGGTGCTGCAGGCCTGAGCTGAAAGAGACTTAAAAACCCTGGTCTGACAGCTAAGGCTTGGGCTCATTCCCAAGAGACTCGAGGCACCCCAACTCTGGACCGAGGCTCCAGCGGGGATCCAAAGCACAGTGAGGAAATGCCGCAGGCCTCGCCTGGGCTTCCATCGGAACTAGGCTATGGCACGTATCAGACCAGAGGTGAGAGGGTGTGTGTGAATGAATGCGATCCCTTTCCACTTTATATTTGTTCACTGTTGCTTATGAATAAATACTAGTGCAACTTGACCTACTGAGTCAAAGGCACTTTCTTTCTGTCACTCTTGGCTCCATCCCTAAATCTGACTCGTGGCAATAAGTGACCCCAAAAATTCTACCAGAGAACTCCTACAGCTAATAAACATTTTCAGCAAAGTGGCTGGATATAAAACTAACTCAAAGAAATCAGTAGCTCTCCTCTACACAAGTAATAAACTGTCTGAGAAAGAAGTTAGGGAAAC
>BDUI01009626.1:47626-68630 GCA_002335545.1 Apodemus speciosus | reverse complement strand
TCTCAGCTTCTGCTCAAACTTTAGGAAGAGCAAGGGGATGTTTTCAGAGCCCAGAGGAGCCCAGAGGCCTCTCTGAAGCAAGTGTGCTCTTGAACTGCTCCTGCACTTGTGCTAGCTTTGTGTCAGGCAAGTCTACCTCCCTCAAGGTCAAGGTTGAGAAGGAATTATGAAGAGACAATGGCCCGTTAACCAAAGCAGGCGTTTCTAGCTCCTGTGTCCGTCTTCATCCTGAAAGTCAAATTTTCACAGATTGGGAAAGAATTATCTGGAAGACAAGATTACTACTAGGTGTGTGTGTGTGTGTGTGTGTGTGTGTGTGTGTGTGTGTGTGTGTGTGTGTTGCCTCTCCTTTCTATTCTCTTAATGCATCACCTCTTTCCAAAGATCCTTGGAGATTAGGAGGATCCCAATGCTGGCAGTGCCTTTCGTTGTCTTCCTCTCTTCTTTCTTACCATCCTCATCTCAGCCTACTTGCATCCTTTCAAAGACTCATGGGAACTAAGCTGGGACTGCTAGYCTCATGATGAACTCTTAATGAGTTGAGGAGCATCTGGGAGTATCCTCTTCAGCTTTGTTCCTATGCTAAGATAATGAGAAGCCCAACTGATAGYTCAGATGTTTCTCAGAGGCCCCAGGTAGGTGTGTGGGTTAGGTAAGGATCTATGAATTGACCTATCTTATTTTATGGCATGCCAAAGCTGAAGATATAGAACTTTCTGGAACTGGCATAACCTTGCATATACAACCTGCCCATCCCAATGTACAAACCATTTTCATTCTACACACTGACAACATTCAGTCCCTCTGGAACAATGGTAAACAGYCTGAACAAAGGAATGCAAAGCAGTGTTTTGGTGCAAGATAGAGAGTACAGCAACTGAAAAGCAAGAAACAGTTGCCAAAGGAAGGAGAGCCCATCAGCAGGGAAGAGACGTTGCCGAGATGAGTCTGCTTTGGGAGATCAAGSAAAAAGCAAATCTCACACATTTTGCTCATTTAAAATTGTATATACAAGAAGAGATTTTGAATGTTTCTTTATATCAAGTTCAGATTTCCTGAGCACATGAGCCATGTTTTGATCACCGTGTGTCCTCCTCATGACTCCAATGTCTTSTTATCAAATTGTTGTTGCATTTGTAATAAGTCTTCAAATAATTGACACAGACTCCATGTCAAAGATTCCAGGCGCATCTCCACATTAGCCCACCATCTGCACTCTGTGGGAGGATGGGAAAATATTTTCTGTGTCAGGCTGTCTCCAAGATTATTCAAAACTGGCATGGAGAGGATTATCAGAGGGAGAAATTTTACAGAGCATCTCCKGGGGCTTCTGTGAAGAGGGTGTTTATAACACATTTTGTTGACTGCTTCTGTAAATCCCCGGAGYKCGCTGGTAGTTTTTAATCTAAAAATAAGTGAAAATGAATCAGTTTGGCTGCGAGGATATTTTGCTTTTCTACTGGTTGTTTCTAATTGTAATTTAGCCATGGATGAAAAAAAATGTTTTTTAATCATTTGCATTGGAGTTTGAAGAAAGACACACCTTGATGCTTTGGAACAGAGCAATGTCTAAAGCACCCCAGAGTTCAGAGGGCAAGGAGAATTCTCAGAAACAAGACTGGCCAAGTCTTGAGAACAYAAGAGGAAACTTCATTTCCAAAGAACACTGCCCTTGGCTCTCTTTTGCAGCAGCATTGGCAAGGTTATTCATTAGAAACAAGTGCTCACTGTGGTCAGGGAACCAGTAAGAACAAGAAGCTGGAATAATAATAGCTAACCTTTATTGTTTATTATTAAGTGCTTACTGGATACCAACAGCTAGCTTTTGTGCATTAAGTTATTTAAGCCCAGCAAGGACTGGAGCTCAGAGCTAGGAGCTCTAGAAACCAACCAACCAACCAACCAACCAACCAACCAACCAGCCAACCAACCAACCAAGCAACAATCAACCAACCAGTGAGGCGAGCCACCTAAAGCCACATGGCCAGCCTTGTCTGTCTGATGTCAGGGCAAAGCCCCCACTCTTGCCACACCACCTAACAATTAGTGCTGCATAGAAATATGGGGAAAACTGGAACCACAGGCTTTATATTTTTCTGCTAAGCACAGGTTAGCCCATCTAGAAAGGTAAAAGTGGACTGAAGGGCAAGGGTCCACCCCGGGTCTTTGGCTAGGTCAAGGCCAGGCTGATGAAGCCAGTTCTGAGGCAGCCTAAGATTTTTCCCCTTCCCGTGGCCAGAGCTGCTTCAGATCCAGTCTTCCAGCTGCTCTTGATTACAGAACAGCACTCAGTTTTCCAAACAACCCGTGCACTGCCATCTTAGAATTCCACCCCAGCGAATGCTGGTTTGCTCAGACCACAGTCCCCATGGCTGGGGTATATATTTCCCCCTTCATCTTCTGTTTTCCTTTTCCCTTTCAAAGTGGAGCATGGAAATTCATTCTTATTGTTGTGTGCTGTAATATTTTCATATGTAATTTTCTCCTTGAGTTCATTGCTCCCTACAAAAGAGGCTGGGGGTGTGATTGCTGTGTTATGTTGATAATTGAAAACAGCTGTTTTTTGTTTTTTGTTTTTAATTTTACCTGATTTTTCCAGCTTGATCTGTTTTCAGCTTATCATGAGAAGTAGAGGGGGCATGGCTTTTAGAAGGGAGTGGGTACACATCATTTGTAGCCTCTGAGAGTAAATAGTTAAGAGAGGAGAGGACAGTATTCCACCAGCAATACTCTCAGAGCTGAAAGAGGATTTTTGCAGAGCAATTCACAGATGCAAGTGGCAGGGGCAGGCAAAGGTGCAAGTGGGTATGTGAGTAATGCCAAGGCCACTTAAAATCCATCTCAAAAATTAAAATGCAATTACATCACTTCCTTATTCCCCCTTTCCCACCCAAAGCCATTCCAATAGTCCTCCACTCCTTTCATGATGGGCTACTTTTATTTAATTATGTGTGCTTGTGTGTGTGCACAGACACACACATGTTCATGAGCGAATGCACACACACACACACACACACCTGTTTTTGGTTTTGTGTGTGTGTATGATTTCAGGGCTGGCCACTTTGTATTGGATAGCTACTTAACAGGCTCATCCCTGGGAGACGTTAACTTTCCCTTTCCCAACAGTCACAAAAACAGTATGTGTAGCTCTTTGTTTGGGGGTGAGATCCTGTGAGATTTTTCCCCTCTTCTGAGTTAGTGTATCTGTTAATATTGTTACTGTTCAGGACTTGTTTAGTAGTCATTTCTAGAAGCTACAGTCTCACAACAAACTCTCATCCTCTGGCTCTTCAATCTTTGCACCCCTTCCTCTGTAGTGTTCACTGAGTTGTGTGTAGATGGGGAAAGCCCCCCCCCCCACGATCTGTTTGTCCCTGTGGTTTTCTGTAATTATCTCTATTTGCTGGAAAGAGAAGCCTTATGTGAAAAGCTTTTGATGAGAGGCGAGAGCTACAATTTCTGTGGATATAAGGGTGAGTTTTAGAATGTAGTTAGGAGTTACGTTGGTCTAGCAGAGTGGTGGTAGGAGCATCTCTTCTAAGACCCATACTTTCCTAGCTCTGGATGAATTTCCAATTAGATAATTGTTGGTTACTACCAAGATATGAGTGCCACTATTGTGCCTTTAGGGATACCTTGCATGCTGGTCATTGCTGGGGTCATAGGCATCACAGCTGGATAGGACGTTTGATTTCTTCTTTCCCTTGGCAGCATGCATAGTATTTTATAGTCCTGTGGAAGCTGTTTGTACCAGAGGGAGGAGGCTTGCCCTTTAGATTCAGCTTGAGTCATCTGAGTCCTGTATCTGAATTGCATGGTATCTTCAGCAACAGAGACTTATCTTCAGCCTTTAAGAAGCAACCTAAGGCAATGCCAGTAGCCTATATTGTTTTGGGAGTCACGTGGACCACGCTAACAACAACACAACAACTTGAACAGCAGTTTCTCATTCATAACACTGAGGTTTTTGTTAGGTGGTCTGTGGGAGCTCAGTCCAAGAGGCATAACTTGCCATTAATTATGCTGATAATTGAACAAAGCACATGTCATTCTTGCTTTTTCCAGTTTGGTCTGAATTTGGCCTATTATGAAAGGAAGAGGGGAAGGTGGCTTCTAGAAGCAGTGGGTGGGTGATAGTAAATCATTGCCTGCACAGCCAGCATGATAGTAAGTAGCTTCAGAGAGGACTGGACAGGCTTTTCCCAGGGCAATTCTCTTATGAATGCAAAAGGAAGGGATGTAGGGAAAGATACGGAGGGATGTGTGGGTCATGCCAAAGCCATGTTTAAAAACGAATCTATTTATTATAGAAAGCATCAGGCTTTGTTATGGCCTTTTACTGTAGGCATTAATGTACCTTGAATCACTTTCCTTCCATTAATCTCTCTTGTACCCTGTCCTYCTCCTCTACCCAAATGGTTATTCTCTACTTTTATGCCTTAAAAAAATCCACATTATGCCACTGAGATAAAGTACGCAATATTTGCCTCTCTATGTTTGTCTTATTTTGCTTCAGGTGGTATCTCCACGTCTATCTACTTTCCTGCGAATTGTGGGATTTCATTGTTCTTAATGGCTAAACAATACTCTTCTGTGTGTACGAATCACATTTGTTCATGCACGGCCCACTGATGGGCACCTAGGCTGATCCCTTAGCTTGCCTGTTGTGAATAGTGCCCCAATGAACAAGGGTGCACCCGCATCTCTATTGCATGCTGTCACTGGTCTCTGAGTATATACCCAAAGCCACTATTTATTGAGGGCTAATGATTTGCCAGGCAGTGTGCTCAGTCCTTTATTTGTGCTATATCTCATTGGGTCCTCACACAATCCCATTTTTGACCTGAAATGACTCCATCTAGCAAGGATAAAGACAATTCCAAGTGAGGGAATTTCAAGCTTGGAGCTTTGTGAAGCCAGAGACCTGACCACTAACTGCAATACCACTCTTCCCGCCAGAGAGCCCTTAACGGCTTACTTAGATGGGCGTCTCAATCCTGGACCACTTCCGTGGTGTTCTGCAATTTCCAGTGAGTAGCCTAGTACCATCTGTGGTGTAGATCCCTCCCTTAGCCTGATAAAAGCTCTTATTATTAACCACATCCATCAAATTTAATATCATGCCTCCCTCATACTACTCTCTTAAAGCCTTGGGGGAATGGAAAGGGTTTTTGTAGGATTGCCATGCCTGAGACTCTGTATAACTTGAAGATGTGGGGTGCAGGCAGCCTCTGCGCATTGTTCTCTGATAGAAATTATTAGCCTGGTAAGTCTTCTGGGGGTGACCGTATGGCACAGACACTGGATCACAAAGAGAACTTCCTACGAGTTATTAAGCATTACAGACATACATGTCTCAAACTGGATTGCCTATCTTTTCTCTATCCGCCATTGAATAGACAAAAGATGTCTTAGGATTTTATGCAGATTTAGAGAAAAAGGGATAATTTTCAGTTTTGTCCTTTCTTTTTCTCCCTTTGGAGACAAGGTTTTTCTATGTTTCTCAGGCTGATTTTGAACTTCGGAGTTCCAGTGATCCTCCTGGCTCAGCCTCCCTGGTAGCTGGAACTATGAACATATAATCTGGTTCCTGGTTAAAAGGAGGGTTTCCCATCACGGTCCCATGTGACTGGCTCCTGAGGCTGTTGGCTTACCAAGCTCCTCTGGCCTGCTGAACCTTCACTGTCTTGATTATGGAGTTTGCCCTGAGCAAGTAATGTTGGGCCATCTTTTCTGTGTTAGATGGGAGGAGGGGGGGACTGAAAGCTTGAGAAAAGTCTGTACAATTCTGTGGCTCTCTTTCCCTTTGTGCTCTGAGAGTGACACTGAAAATTGATGAGATTATTGTTGGCTGGAGTCTATCCTGCAATTTCATATAATTATTCCAGATTCTATGTAATAGAACTGAACTTTGGGGGTAAATATGTAGGATGTAATGACTTGCAGTCTGGACTTCGTAAAGAAAGTAACCGGACTGGACTGATTCCGATATTCCTTTTGGTTCTTTCATCATAGAGTTGGCTATGGACTTGCCATATTTTCTTGATTTAGCATATTGTTTGCTGTCCTTTAAAAATGTTTATGTCTGCTTTTTTGTTTCTAGAAAGGAAAAGAAAACATCTTGATTTTCCCTTAGTGTACAAACTGTTCTGTAAAATAAATAAATGTGGAGCCCAGTGCCCTTCACTGACGTGGCATCGGGTGTGACTTTTGCTCTGTCTACAGATCAGGGTCCTCTCTTCAAGGGGGGTGGCTCACTTCCTCCTGGGTAATGTTTAGTTTTGCAATATGTTCCCTCAGAGTTGTTTAGACTTGAAGCTTGAAGTACAAAGGTTGGGGCTTTTCCCCCCTCAGGCAAGGATACCTGAGAATAGAAAATGTTCTTACCAAGGTGAAGAGAAAAAATGTATTCATCAGAATTTTCCACAATGTTTATGTATGGAAAAAGACCAGYCAAGTTCCTAGACAGTGTTTGCTTTATTCCTAGGGGACTGAGAAAGGATCGGGAGACATGGGGTTAACAGTTCTCTACAGAAACTCCTCTAGCCAGTGCCTATACAGCGGCTAAGTCTTGGTGGTCATATCTTCATGGGAATCTGGGGAAAGGGCTCACAGACAGAAAAAGTCAGCAAAGAGCAGAATTATGATGAGATAGTCCCACAATGACGAAGCACACAGACAGACAGAGACAGAGAGACAGAAGACAGACACAGAACATTTTAGCAGTTATCCTAGGTGTAGAATTTCAAAGGCAAATACAAATGCCTAAAGATAATATCTAGATGAATTTCTGCTTGGTACATATATAAAACTCTTAAGTAATCCATCTGAAAATACACATGGATATCCACAGTAGTACCTGAAGTCTATGTAGTCAGATTTGAATATAATTCATAGCCAAGGCTGAGCCAAATTAACTTTGAGGATTATTTAGGTTAAATCACATATGGACAAAATATAAACATTTGGTCAAATATGAATACATTGATATTATCCATAGTAGCACCATTTAAAGATGGTTTTGATCAGGATTGAAAGAAATATGAATAACCAGGTATAAGCAGGAAATTTTCTATCTGTTGTTAGGTATTACCAGTTTATAGACACACACAGTTGAGAGTTTGAAGACAGTTTACTAAGYAGACAGTTACAAGAGCTGTGTGCTCTGTATTACATGGGGGTGCTTAAGAGGTTGGGCCGGCAGCACTGATACAAAATGTCCTACAAATTGGCTATGGATAAAGAGCTGTCTGGCAGAAGCTGGATGCTGGAGTCGTGTGCAGGGATGAGATGAAAGATGCCCTTGTCTGTCCTGCATGCTCACCTTATAGGGCAACAGAGATCACGTGACTTGCTTGACATTGTCTGCAAGCATCAGTTTGATGGAGATTTCAGTGACCCCAGGAGTACAGAGAATAGTCATGGCATGGTGCAGATGATTCAATGCCCTGCACCTCAAGGTAGTGAACAATTACATGACCTTTATCCCATTTATCATGTACTTTCATCTGACGTTAACTTCTTCTCAAATACCCCCAGAAAGCAGGTGTAGTTGTGCCCAGTCTACAGGTCAAAGTACTGAAGCACAGAGACATTCCCTGGCTTATCTAAGATTGCACAGAATGAGATTTCCACCCAAATTCCCAAGCACACCACTGCATTTGACATCCATTTTGGAAATGTGAGCATACATAATGGAAATTTTACTTTTCCATTGGGCTTAGACTTAGACACTGTAAGGCCACGCCTTTGGAATCCCCTTCTCCAATTTTCTGGTGTTGGTGATGGAAATATTTTTATCTTTGTTTGAGTCCTTATCGTAGTGCTTTGAAATTCTGAAGCTGTTTTAACAGAACACTCTTTAATTGCAGACCCTTCTATTTCCCTATGAGTTTTTCAGTCCAGCACATCATTTATATTCTCCCTTCTACTTCAAAGCTTGAAATATACTTCTGCTGAGAAGTTAGCATTCGAAATGCTGGTAATAAGGTTATGGGTGAGCCCATGTTTCTAGTTTGCATTAATTGTCATTGATGATATTCACTTACATCAAGTACCATTAACTTTTTTGTAACTTATTGGTAACTGATTATTATAGCAAACTTGAAAAGGTAAGAAACTGCATCTGTWCATAGACCAATTCTTTGAAAATGATAGCATTTGGAAAGTATTCTCACTTCATGGGTGCACACTATATTTTCTTCCTATCTTAGATCATGGGTATTTGATGTCATTTACACTGACAATTTTTTGGCTATGAAAGAGTCCATCAAAAATGGATGTGCCTTAACACTAGACATTTAAGTGACTGGTTTCCACTGGATCTTAACAGGCATTAGATTGAATTGAGTAAGAACAAGAACAAGGGGGGGTGGGATTCAGAAGGGAGGAACTCGTCACACGTTTCAACAGCTTCCTCATGTTCGGCCTGGATCTCTTCCATGTCCCATCGAAATTCAACTAATTTATTTCACAGCAGCCCTTGGAGACACTAGCAAATGTGATAGACACATCCCTTTCCTCCTGACCATAAAGACAAAGCTGTAATATCACTGGGGGGGGGGCAGCAAGCCAGAGGTCTGTGTCATGTTCAGAGTTCCTCTAGAGAAAACCGGAACTCCAAAGTCTGCTTGTAACAATGGTTGCTGTCATATCCATCATGTGAGCAAGCAGATGCTAATCCTGGATTGGGACTGGCTTGTTTGCAGCATCCCAGGGTTTCAATTTTTCAAGATGTCTAATGTTCCTCTATAAATCCCAAGATTCATGAAAATTAAGAAGTTTAGAAAGTCTCTGTAAGACTTTAAAAAGAGATTTATTTTTAATTTACACATTTGTGTCTGTCCGTGTGAATGTATGCCATGTGTGGGTGCCTCTGGAGGCCAGAAGAGGGTGTTGGATCCTCTAGAGCTTGAGTTAAAAGCTCTTGGTTCATGAGGGCTGGGAAGCACACTCTAGACCCTGGAAGAACAGCAAGTGCTCTCAATTGCACAGCCACCTCTCCAGGCCCTGCATAGGGTTTTTTTAATGGTGTCTGCCGTGTCTCTTCTATCTCAAACACATGGCAGACATTATTAATCAATCACCTCTCCCTTAGGCAGCTTCAGCCTGTCATAAACTAGACCTCATAAATGGCTCTCAAGAGCAAACCTGCTCATCACAATGAGCTCATTCACTCCTTTATTTCACAGATAAGGAAAGTGGAATGATTTGGATTCTGTGCAACAAAAACAATGCATTTAGGACTTTAAATGCTCCCATTTTATCAGGATTCTCCAGTTAATTTGAAAGCACACTAAACCTTGAGAAACACTGGTCTAGAACAGTGTGTGGAAGATGACATAAGATCCGGTGTAGACAGAGGCTGCGGGCAGCCTGGGCAGGATCTCCTGGGAGTCAGTACCCTGGAGAAGTCGTCCATCACCAGTGATAAGTGGGTCTTCAACTTCTCCCATTCAAATACTTTGTCAGTTGTACAGTGATGACTAGCCCACGGGAGATTAGGGCTTACTAAGGAAACTCAAAAGGCACTGACAGGCCAAACAGAATTACTGAGAACTATCTATTGGCCCCAGAGTTATAGGGGCCCTTTATCTCTATATATAGGGTTTTTCTTTATGGTAAATTCTTCCAGCCAGGCACTAAGTTAGAAGCCTAAAATATTTCTTGCTCAAGATTGATGCCAGCAACAAGTTGGGATCTCCGAGAAATGGTTTCTTTTTTATCGGGCATTAGGTTGGCTCCATTACCTTTAAAAACTTCACTGAGCCACCTTTGCCTAATTCCAGCTACGTTTTTAACTAGTTTTCCTTTCTATCAATTGCATTTCAGTTCCTTTGCTCAGGGAACTTGCTGCTCTCTCTGGTTTCAGGGGTGGCCTCCCTGTAAACGATTTCACACGGCTGTCTGTGTCCATAGATGTCCAAACGTAACTGCATATTCATTTTTATCGACTTTGTTCTCTAAGGACGCAGCTCTAAGCCCCTTTCTACACTGCCTCCTAACAATGACCGCTTTAGTCCAACCTTGGCTCAGCAGCTGATACAGGGCAGATTACTGAGCTGCAGGCATTGAAACGACCTTCTGGAAAAGCAGCAGTGAGGAAGCTGGGGGATTTACACACAGTCAATGACTGAATTGTAAATGTACTCGCAGAGAACAGAGTCAAGATGGTCTTTAAATGGAAAGCATTGTGCTCCCTGCCAGATGGGAAAGGTGCGGGAAGGGCTGTGCTGGGGCTAGATGATGCTGTTAAGTCCACTTAAAGCCAGACTTCTTGGATTGCCAGGAGTAGCTACTTCAGACTAAATGCTGAAGAGCAGTTGGGGATACTATAAATTTGTTCACCATGCATCATTTCCAGACATTTCCTAGTCTTGGCAGAGGTGGGCACTCTACTTCTCTGAGACGTCGTGGAGAACAGCATTTAACATGCTCCATCTATTTCCACAATCAGAAGACAGCCCTGGCAATTTTATACTATTGGCTAATAAAAAAACTCCTTTAATGCTTTACAATCCTTTTGCTCCAATGACTTCTGGAGCCCAGTTCCATACTGTGTATTACAGGAGGGAATGTCTGCTATAGGAACCTTGCTTTAGCTTCCAAATGCTTTCAAATCAGACCCAAAATTTACAAGAAAATGATTGGTTCACTGGTGATTATGTGACATTAGCCAGAATCTTTCCCAAATCAAGATAGGTTTTATATCTCTTAGGGGGCCCATTCTATTAACTGCATTGTGTTCTCAGCGAGGTGGCTGTATGGACTGCCTCCTAAGACTGTGTTTTAGGAATGGGAACAGTGAAGTGTGGAAACAAGCCAGGGTCAGAGAGAAGCTGGCTTCAGACTCAGTCACTGGCTCATGAGCCCTCAAGGATATCTATCACACAAGTGAGTGACAGGAGTCAATGACTTGAAGGAGTTTGCAGCTAAAGGAAATGGTTTTTATACTTTAATCCCTCTTTAGCTTTTGTAACACTGAAACCTATTTATTCATAAAAAACACAATGGGATAATTTGTGCTGAGGAACACAGCAATAAATGCAGTCAAAGGAAACAGTGACTACACAGAGACATTTACACAGATGAAGTCTTCGCAGCTGCACTGCCCACACCTACATGTGAACGGCCATCTCTGTTCATGGTTCTATACGACTCTAGAAGATTTCATCAACCTAAGGAAGAGAATGTGTGTGCATATAATCCCAGCTGCACATTGATCATAATTGTGTTGGAAGATGACAGGCAAGAAACACTGTTGTAGACATTAACATGCACGTTCTAAATGCATCTTAGATTTAGTTGGCCAAAACCACGTTTCAAATAAGTCTGAGCCGAATCTTCCATGTAGAACCCAGGTATGTTAAACTGAAAAATACTCTTTCCTCAAGCAACTAAGAAGCCAGTTTCATATTGAGAGTAGCACCTTAAGCATAAGACTATAAAAATGCATCGATATTCGATAAGAGAGTTATCTATACAGACAGCTCTCGTTTCAGAGCATCCCTTTTTCCTGCATATGCAGGTTGTTGCTTATAGCCTAGGAATTAACTGTTACAGCTCTGAAAGGCAGCCAGGAGGGAAGAGGCAGAAAAAGGAAAAAAGGAGTGTTTGTAAAATGGTATTTTAGAAAGACAAGATAAAAAATGACCTATATGGGACGCTAACAACCAAAGCTTGGTTGCCATAGTGCTAATCTCTGTGGTAGCCATCTTGGTGCTTAACATGACATTTATTGGTCTGCGTATTCTTCCTGACAATCCCTAGCATTGATTTGGGGTTCGTTTCTTTCTTTGTCTGGCTTCTGTTGTGATGACAGATTCTAGGGGAGAGGCACAGTGTTCGGAACCATGTACTTACACYCCAAGCCTGAAAATACCCTGTTCCTTTCTAGGAAACCGTCTATAGAGAAATGATCCGGGTGCTCACTGGCTGCCACGGTAGCTTCTGTTTGCAGATGTCTCCTCTGAAGCCTATGTCACCATCTCTGGCCTGCTGGTCCTTGTCACTCATTTACGGATGAGTCATTTGGAGACCATGACCATGCTTCCTACTTTCATAGGCTGCCATGCCTGCTTGCTAGCACATCTGTTGGCTCCCATCTGCAAACCAACAACACATTGGTCGGCCTTTAACTTCCATCCAAATGTCTTATTTACTTCTTCAAAGACTTAACTTCAATGTCAGTGGTTGGAAGAAACCCTTGTAGCCAGACCAACTAGAGTCACCAGCATAGTCTGAACTTGAGTCACGTTCCTATCCTAAATAATATTGTTTGCTTCAAATGTGTGATGTGGCTTTGTACAATAAGCCTGAGTAGCTTTGATAAAGTCACCAATAAACCACGGAGGCCAGGTTAGTGAGGATTCAGTGACTTCACAGAGCCTGGCTGTAGATTATGACTTCCCAGAGAATGAGAGAAAGCCATCATTTAGGCCAAGTTAGATGTTATGCCAGCATATATGCCTGACTCCTTTAGGGCACTTGCCTAGATTTTTTTTTTTTTTCTGGCTGGTGATCATACTTGGATACAATCTTGTTTTAGCCTCTAAAGAGAATTCACATAAAGCTCTTGTTGAAGATGGTCAAGGAGGTCCTGCTGCAGCACTGGGGTACAGAGATGCCTTGGAGACTCATCTGACCATGTCTCGTCTGACCATGTCTTGTCTGACCATTCTGACCATGTCTCGTCTGACCATGTCATGTCTGACCAAGGGTCTTGTCTGACCATGTCTCGTCTGACCGTGTCTTGCAGCTACTTCTCTCGTTCTGCATACTGCTAGATGCCTTGCTAGGTGTTGGTACCATGGCTTTTTTTTTTTTTTTAACATTTTCAACCACTGGATCATAATGATTGCTCTCAACAATGATTGTTTTGATCATTCTATCTGAGTAGAAAAATCTGTTCCCCATTGTCTTACCACACCTGCCTTTTCAAGTTTGACAGAGCAGTTTCAGAACCTGAAGTTGGACGTGAAGCATTACTGCCCTCTCCACACATGATCATACCCAGTCTCCTCAATATACTTATTCCTGTCCTTGAAATTCAACTTAAGACTGAGCACAAGTACTCCAGTTTCTACACAATGTCTCACTGAATTCTCATGACCTTTCTTAGAGCACTGCTTGTCTGGATGAAGCAGGTGGGCCTGGTTTCGTGGTGTTTCATCTTACTTGCTGATGATTTCATGGCCATACAATTCAGTAACAAAACTACATAAGGAAAAACCAAGAGTTTCTGTTACCTCTTCAGTACTCTCTTATTTTACTCACATTTTTATTGGTTTTATGGAAATCATGTTCAGTGAATAAGATAATCAAATGTGCATTGGATTCTAAGTCCCTGAATAGACAGGATAGTTGAAATTGGATCACTGTGGAAGATCTGAGCTATGTTGCTTTTGGATTTATCTTACCACATCATACTTCTGTTATGGGCACTTACTAGTTGCTCTGTTTGTCTTATAAATATTTATCTTTGTGGGTAACACTAATGTCCATCATTCCCTTTAGTATCACATGAGCCAAGTGCTTTACAAGAATCTATTCATTGAATCCCCAGACTTTATCATTTTTAGTCTGTTCTTGTGTTTTTGCAAAATCTCTGTGAGTGAGTGAATTCATGTATGTGTATGTATGTATGTGTGTCTGTATGAGTGTGCATGTATATATGAATGTATATATGTGTGTCTGTGTGTGTTTCTGCCAGACGTGTGCTGCAGCCTATGTGTGGAGGTCAGAGGGCAGCCTCAGGTGTAAGACATTGCCTTCCGCCTTGTCTGAGGCAGGATCTTTTGTTGGCATCTGCACACCCCGGCTAGCTGGCTTATGAACTTCTGGGTATCTTCCTGTTGCTGCTTCCCCTCATGACATAGCAGTGATGGGATTTTAGACAGCCTTTTATATTTGGGTTCTGGGGGTCTGAACTGTAGTGAGAATTCCAGGATTTTGGCTTCTTTTAAAAAAAAAAAGCACAGAAACATTATAAGAATATGATTCTGTTCTAATGCCAGGCGTGTGTGGGGGGGTGGGGCTGCTTTGGACTGTTCACAGCAGCTGGCTACCATTGCCTCATGCTCTAGTAGGGACGTGGCTTGCCAGTGGCAGACAGTTTCTGTGACCGTGTGATGTTTGGAATTCTGGGGACTTTTTGGAAGTGTATAAATACTAGGGCCTTGAGCGGAGGGGGTAAGTTTTTGGTTGGTTGTTGGTGCATTATTGGCTGTTGTTGGTCCTGGTTGGTTGAGTTGTCATGCTCAAAGAAAAAAAATCAAGAAGTTATGTATCCTGAGGGTGAAGATCTAACTTACTCCAAGGAACACAATACCCCGAATTAGTAGGAAGTAGCCTAATCGAAACATCACCCCCTTTCTCATCCCTCACTTTATTCAGGGATCTCTTTCCTTTTCTCTCTATCCATTTTTCTCTCCTATTTAGTGTTAGGGGATTGAAAGGGTAGCAGAAAAAGGGTGGAGAAGGTTGGAAGAAAGAAGAACCARTGAAGGAACCAAAGAACAGCTGCACAGAACCCAGACCCCGACACGTAGACAGACCACCTCCCCAGCTCTGTGGGTTTTTTCTTGTTTTGTTTTTTGTGTTTTTGTGACAAGATAGATCTGGCTACATAGTTTCTACTGGCCCATAACTATAGAATTTAGACTGGCCTTGCACTCTCGGTCTTTTTGGCTTAATGCCGGGGTTAAAGGTGCGAACCCCAATGCTTGGCTTGAATTTTGTCTCCATGAGATTATAAAGTTTGTTTCTCTTTATTCTAGGAATGAGATCTCCCTGTTGCATAAACAGTAGGAACATCATAGTCTCATATCCGTCAGAGAAGACCACTTAGATACAGGTTTAAGCCAATAGCAAGTCTTTATTTCCTGGCCGGTGAGTACACTGGGTGTTTTGGACCCTAGTATAGCCTGCCGCTTTTCTTAGGATGGCCTTTTAAACACAAAAACCACATCCTGGATTGACACACCTCAGTTAGCAAAAACAGTCAGCCAGGAGCTGAACTACAGACTCCAACAAACAACGTTAGTATGTCCAGGGACTTTCCCGGAACTTGGAATGTGATGGATTAGGTCTCTGTTCTCGTTTGGCAGGGGTTGCTGCCTCCATGCTGAGTTCCACGGCCTGAGTGGGATCTCCGTCATGGCACCAGTTGTGCTAAGGTCTGGGGACCGGCTATAACATAAATAATTTTAGAATAATGATTAACCACTGAAGTGATTAATGCCCAACACATCCGCATGGGATATTATTGCAACCTCTAGAAAGATAAATTAGACCTAGGAGTCTCTCTGCGTCTCTGTTTCTCTGTCTGTTTCTGTCTCTCTGTCTCTCTTCTTACCTGTCTCTGTTTCTCTGTATCTGTCTCTCCCCATCTCCTCTCTCTCTCTCTCTCTCTCTCTCTCTCTCTCTCTCTCTCTCTCTCTCTTCTTCCTCCAATCTCCTTCTTCTCTTCTTCCTTCTCCCCATTTAGATTGATTTGAGATGTGAAGATATGGATGTTTATTAAGATCTTTAAATCGATGTGCCATCAGAGCCCCCCATTCCTTCAGTGTCCTAGGTAAGATCTGTTTCCTTGCTATGTCTGTAAGCACTGTGCAGACCCACAGCCCTGCCTTCATCTGCAAGGGTGCTTCACTCCAGCCCCGATACATGTGTCTTCTCCGATTCACTTGCTTCATCCTTAAAACCCCCTCCGATTATATTGAGCACAGCTGGAGAATCTCCACACCTCAAGATGTTTAGTCATGCTTGCTCTGTAAGGCAGTATATGCTAGGTTATTAGGAAAATGCAAATTAAGTCTCAGTGAGATATTAATATCTGCCTAAGAGGATGTCTGCAATTAGTGACACCTAATTCAAAGACAGGCAAGGATGTGGAGAAAGTGTGTCAATGATGCCATACTGATGTTCTGGGAAAGCAGCTTGCAGATTCTTTCAAAAATACACATGCAGGGCCAGTGGCTTGGCCTTGCAGGTGAAGGTGCTTGCTGCCAAGCCTGTCCACCCACAGGATGGAGAGAGGGTTCCCAGGGGTTGCCCTCTGACCGCCACGTGCCCACCACGGCAACATCTCATTACCAATATTTACTTGCTTTCTTTAGTGTTACTTTCTGTGTGGCTTTTTTCTTTTGAAAAACCATTGGTTTGCTTTTGTTTAGTTATGCCTCTATGTTAGAAATAATCAATGTTCCTGAATTAAATTCAGGGATTTTTGAAGGAACTGTTGGGGGCACAGGGCAAGGGAAGAAAGAATGAAGGCAAATCAAACAGTTGTGGAAATATTTATGTCGTGTTCTATGTATTTAAACATACCTTTGACCACTGGGGCTCTGGATTCATTTAGTGAAATGTAAGTACCACGACTAAATGAAGTTAAATCTTGGGACTGAAAATTGAAATTCCATATTTAAAAAAGAAGAAAAAAGTTTAGAAAATGAATATTTCAGGTCATTTGTGAGTAAAAAAAATTAGGCTTGATGAATATACCAGGGGAAGGGAAGTTGTAAATAGTTTGGTTTTTATGGCTATGATTGTCAATTGATAATTAATTTTGTTGGAAAGCAAAACTGACACATTTTAAAATTACGGTAGCCACAGCCAATAAAATTCTTGTGAAATATTTTCTAAGATTACCAAGTAGGGGAAAAATTAAAACTTGAAATGGTATATAGGTCTACGTTAGTACTCAACGCTCTGCATGAGCAAGAACATGTAAAACACGGCGTGACTTCATGACAGCCAATCCATGGGAATCTCTCTCTGTGTGTATTATAAACTTGTGATACACAATTTATTATGACAAATTCTCTGGACAAAAGATCTAGGAAATTGGAAGGTGCTGCTCTGAAATCATCAGAGTGTGACTGGTCCCCAGCCAGTTACTCTCCATTGGGGGTGCCCACTACTCACCCCACTGTAGTATCTGTGAAAAGGACCCATGGGYTTTTGTTTGTTTGTTTGTTTGTTTAGTCCTACAGGGCCCACATCTCCTGCTGTGTCTGGCTTCTTCCGAGCTTTCCTTTAGAGTTCTGGGAACTGGAGCTTTTGAAACCAAGCCTTTCCTAAGCCTTGGGGATGCAGTTGGTAACAGGGGACTGTCTCCAAGTTTAGCCAGCACTGAACTGACTTTGGACAGATGCGATTTCCTCTGCTGCATAGTAAGTGTRACTTCTGCTGGGCTGGTACTGCTGCTGCTGCAAAGCATGCAGTAAGAGAGTGAAGGCAATTTGCTTTAGTACTGATAAAGTGTGGGAAAGATATGTGGGAATGAAAGTGGAGGTGGTCATGGGGCTCGGCGGGTAAGAGAGTGCTGGAGGCTTTAAGAACTCAAGGTGACAGTAGTGCTCCCCTTAAATAGGTTTACTTTTTTTGTGATTTTAGTTCTTCATAGTCAACTGTACTCCTAGAAATATTAAAATGGAAAATTCCAGAAATGAAAAAAAAATGCACAGGATTTAAATTATAATTCTGTGTAGTCTTTTTGGAATCTTATACTACCTCACTCTGTGTGAGCTGGCCCTGCCTGCATCTCTGAGCATCTTCCAAGCATCTTCCATGCCACTGGGCTCCAGGCACACAAGCATGTTGAACTTGGTTATGTTTCCAAGGTTTCTTTGGGCGACCCTTCATCCGTTCTCTGGTTCACACTCACCTCTCAAGTGTGAGTACCGCAGAGGGGCTGCCCCAGGCCATCCAACTCTGGGATGGGTCCCTCCCCCTTCCTGTTGCCATCCTCCACCACGTATTTCTCTATTATTAATTCATAGTACGTATTCTAACTTAATCTGCCTTTCGTGAAGGTTAGTATCTTGACAGGATCCAGGATCACCTAAGAGATCATGAGTCTTTGGATAGGCTCATGACAGTTCATCTAGGTTAGGCTAGCTTCTGTGCAGGCCTGAGGGATTGTCTACACTGTGTTGACTGAGGAAGGGGACTTACACTGAATGTGAGTGGAGTCATTCCACAGGCCAGGGTCTAGGACCGAATGAAAGAGGGGTAAGATTGCCGAGCGCCAGGATTCACTCTTTCTGCATCCTGATTGTGAGCATAGCATCCCCAGTTCCCTGGGTTCCTGCCCCTAGGAGGTTCCTGCCCCATTGGACTTTACCCTGGAGCAATGAATCAAAGGAAACTCTTTCCCCTAAAAACACCTTCTTGTCAAGCTATTTTTATCACAACACCAGGAAAAGTAGCTAGTATATCTTTTAAATTTTTTCTTCTTTCTTTCTTAGTACAAGGGACCGAATCCAGGGCTTTGGACATGCTAAAGTCAATAATCACACATTAAGCCACCCTTCCCCCCCTTAACTAACTTTTGAAATTAAAATTTTAAGTCATTTTGGGGTTGGGGATGGAGCTCAGTGGGTAAAGTGCTTGTCTGGCATGCATGAAACTCTGGGTTTAATCCATAGAACCGAAGTCCCAGAATCCCAACACTTTGGAGTCTGAGGCAGGAGGATTACCATGAGTTTGGGGCCAATCTAGCTATAGAGTGAGAGTCTGTCTTGAAAGAAAGAGAGGGGGTTGGGAAGGGCGAAGATCTTTCTGATACTGATAACAATGATGTAAGTTTTGTGTCCTACCAGAAACCTGTGTCTGTCTGTCTGTCTGTCTGTATGACTGTCTGTCTGAGACTGTAATTTAATTATAGCATTTGTCCTTTCCCCTTCCTCCTTCCAAACCCTCCTCTATACCCCTGTCCACTCCTCTTCAGATTCATGGTCTCTTTTTTATCAATTGCTATTTCATAGCTATATGTATTTTTACATACATAGGTATTCCCAAATATAACCTGTTGAGTTCTTATAATGTTACTTGTATGTGTGTTTTCAGGGCTGACCAATTGGTTCACACTCTTCCCTGGGGAAGGCCACCTCTCCCACCACCACCCTCCAGCTTCACTCAGTTGTGTGGGGCTGAGGCCGCCTGGGGCTTTCCCCATCCAGTTTGATGTGCTCATTGGTGTGTCATCCTTGTTCAGCTTATGCTTGGGTGGTCATGTTCGCGAGACTTTATGGATGTAGCTTCTGTTGTTCCTAGAGACACAGCAACGTCTCTGCTGCTCTAGAAGGCAGCTCTCTTAGCAGAACCCTCCATGTGTTGGGCTGTGTAAGCTCAGCCACCCACATTCCTGGAGATGTTTCAGATTTGAGACCATTGCTGCATCTGCACTACTGAGAGAGCTGATCTTGCCTTTGTCCATTTCTTTTCGCCGAAGCCCACGTTTCAGAGAGACCTTCAGGACTTTCTTCCATATTGCTTTTAATTATTTTCTGGGTCAATTCTCACTCCTTCAAGTTTTTCTTGGCTCCATTTTGCCTGTACTCCACACTCCTATTGGAAGCTTTGGAAAATTTCATGGGCCTTTTTTTTTCCAGGCTATTAAATCAGAGAAGGTTTTGTTTTGCTTTAATTATATTCAAAGAATGGCTACACATGCTGGCCTGAAAGATTAATTGAAATCGCAATAGACACTGTGGAAATGAGAACTAATCCAGAATAGCAGCCAGAAAGAGTCCCTGGTATTCGGCTAAGTGACAAGGAAAACTGGAAACAGATGTTTAGAAGGACAGAGGATCTGCTCRAGAGCGGCCATTCCGAGCATTCTCAATATTCCTCGGGGCTCCATGATTTTGGGCCATCGCTTCTAAATACATGTACTTAGTGGCACTGATCAAATGTCTTTAAAACCAGTATGGACCTGCCAAGGAAGACCAGGGTGGATGCTAGTTTGAAAGGTGGAACAGGATGCTGCTCACTTCTGTAGTTGCTGGGTTGTGGGAAGGTCTCACAGAGTCAGGAAGCGGGGCAGGGTGCCTGGGGTGGGGAAGCRTGGAGCCAGGGTGAGGGGCTCCATACAGTGGCACCGTAGGAAGAGGGATACAGGTATTTCAGTAGTTGAAAGCCAATAGGACTATACTGTTTTTTATTAGCTACTTCTAATTCCTCTAAGTTTTTTTTTATGGCTGTAAAACTACACCTGTCATGTTGCCTATGACCACAGTTTGGTTCTAGTTAATTGTCGCTGCAGGTTACATCTTGTATTTGTATCATCAGACACAAACTTCCATACAGTGGAACTGCATAGAAAGAGTTTTTATTGGAAGAGGAGTTACTGGGGAAAGGGGGTGTGGTGGGGAAGCATTAGTTGTCAATCACTCATCATTTCAAGGGAAACTTAGTAAGTCAGTCTCTGTGCGACTGCAGAATTCAAGGTGCAGTGCAGACAGAACCAGGGTATAAGGCGGAGGCCAGATGCTTTTGACAAACCACTTGAGGGAGCTGAATGATCCACAGAAAGATGCTTTCAACACAGTGAGCACACATAGGTGAAAGCTAATGGATCAAAAGCAGAGTCTGATGCCAAGAAGAAAGGAAAGAAAACAAAACCCTCGCTGGGAAACTCTGCGATGGCTTCCTCCCTGTGCAGGGGATCTTCTTAAGACAGTGCCATTCTCCCACCAAGTGCAGGCTGGGAATGGATGTGGCTCAGTTGGRAGAACACTTGCCCAGCATTTGAAAAGCTCTGGGTCTGATCCCAGCATACACTGAGTGTGACAGTGCATTCTGTAATCCTGGAACTCTTGAGRTGAAATAAGTTGACCAGAAGTTCAGAATCACCACAGGTTTGAGGCCAGTCGAGGCCGTAGGAGATTCTGTAAGGGATCCCCTTAGACAAGATAAAGCCAAAGCAATCCACGTGACRTTCCTGAACCTTTCTTGTCAAAAGGATTTGATACATGAAAGTATGTTATTTACTTTTACATCCCAACCACAGTTTTCCCTCCCCCTTCTCCTCCTCATACCCTTTCCCCTGTTCCATCCACTCCTTCATTCTTCCTCTGTCTCTTCAGAAAAGGGCAGGCCTCCCCTGGATATCAGCTAGCCATGGCATATCAAGTTGCAATAAGACTAGGCACCCCCTCTTCTATTAAGGCTAGATGAGGCAACCCAGTAGGAGGAAAGGGTCCCAAAGCAGGCCACA
>BDUI01009625.1:41241-51800 GCA_002335545.1 Apodemus speciosus | reverse complement strand
CTGTTGATATTTACAGTTTGAGCTTATATTAGACATGTTTCCAGTCACTTTGTAAAACAATGTCATTTTAAAACTTGTCAAATATAAACAAATATATTTGCCAGTATAATCCATTACCAGAGATTATAATTATTTCAAATCTAAATTTATTCTTTCCATTTAAAAATAGTATTGCTTTCAAAAGTACATAAAATAGTAGTTTTATAAACAATTATACTATACTTTCTGAATGGCAGCATTCGGATAATGAACATGGTTTCTAAAAATGACAATTGTCACATGTAACCTAGGTACTTACAGAAAGCTAAGTTGCCGGAGGATTTTATGATAAAATAACGCACAACAGCAATGCACAAAACAAAGTTAAGTCTCACGGGAAGGCATGCGTCCCTGGAATTTTGAGTCTAACAACTTAGGTGCTCTCTAAGCAGTTTAATGTAGTTTCAAAATTAGCTTTTCTAAAACTTTTGGAGGAAACTTAAATGTTACAAATATGAAGTTTCCGAAGGAAAAAGTGGAAACCAAATCAAATCTACTTAGAAAAGATTTGAAACCCAAGTAATTTGAATCCCAAAAATAATCAGTGGTTCATATCCTGCTCCGAATGCAAAGTCTTCCTTCCAGCCAATTGCTTCTGTAATATTCAGTGATCTCACTGTCAGACCACCACTGTATATTTTTGCCACAACTTAAATAGGTTCAGCTTATGATCATAGCATCATAGAAAAATTATAAGTGTTGGGAAAGTGGATTTAGGGATAACTTGATATACTAGGAGTTATTMATAACACATTGACTTAAAARTAATTATAATAAAATTGCTTGTCTTTATGAAYGAAGGTGRCTTATGAAAATTCAATAGTTTTTGAGTTTGGCATCTCCTCTTTAAAAAGGTGCTAGCAATAATCTTTCCAAACTGTTGGGATATTGAGATGTCGTAGATGATAGGACGTACCAAGTAAGCGATATTATGGTTAGACATAATTTCTACCATGTGATGACTTCCAATTCAGCTCCATCTGCATTCTGCTGTCCTGTAGCAATATTCAAGATTACAGTTCAGAAACATAGATGGTTGTAGTTTCTCTTTATCTTAAACATATGGCATTGGTTGATAAAATGAACTAAATATTTTCAATAAATTTTCTCATATGGAGAATTATACTTTAATTTGCTAGTATTAAACCATTCTTAAATACCTGTTCATATCAATCTTTTTTATTTATTCACCCATATACTAGATCCTGAACACAGTTTCTCCAACTCCCACTACTCTCAGACCCTCCTGCACCCTTCCCTCTCCCTCAGATCCATTGTTTCTCCATTTCTCTTGAGAAAAAAAAATCTTGTATCCCAAGGATAGCACCAAAAACACAGGATATCTAGTTACAATAAGACTAGGCACAAATGTTCATATAACACACACACACACACACACACACACACACACACATACACACACACACGGATAAGGCAACCCAGTAGGAGAAAAAGAATCAGAGAAACCCCATTGACACTATTAGGACTCCCACAAGGGAACCAACCTACACTACCATAACATGTATGCAGAGGACCTAGCTCATACTCATACAGGCTCCCTGATTGTGGCTTCTATTTTTGCAAGTGCCTATGATCCTTGCTTAGTTGATTCTGTGGGCTATGCATTGTTGTDCTTTTGACCTCTCTGTCTCCTTCAATCCTTCCTCCATCTTTCAGACAAGGTTCCCTGAGTTCTGCTTAATGTTTGGCTCTGAATCTCTGCATCTGCTCCCATCAGTTGCATGATGAAGCCTCTCTGATGACAACTAGCTAGGTTGCAATCTATGAGTATAAGCAGAATATCATKATGAATTATGTCATTGACATTYTCTTCTTATTGATTGTATAATTGATTGATTGATTGATTGATTGATTGATTTGACATAGAGTTATGTTTGGCTCTATCCTAGTTCTCTGGGCTATCATGCTTAATCCTCTACAAGAATATTCTGCCAGAACATTACTCCAGATGTGCTTTGATAACTCTTTTTGACAGATTGACCCTTTCCCATTTACTGCTTTCTTCATTAAGATATTCCTTTATCTTTGAAAGTGTGTTCTCTGTGCATTGTTCACATTTTAGAAATAGGTTCGTTGCTTTGCGTTTGTTTTCCACATTTTTTTATTGGATATATTCTTTATTTACATTTCATTTCCCTTTTTCTGGTTTCCCTGCCCCCCACATGTCCCATATGTCTTTTTCCCTCCCCTTGTTCCCCTATTCACCCCTTCCCACTTCCCTGTTCTGGTATTCCCCTGCACGGCTGCATTGGGCCTTTCCAGAACCAGGGTCCACTCTTTCCTTCTTGTCGGACAGCATTCTTTTAAGAATAGCTTGTCTTTTTATCTTGAGCAGATTCCACATATTTTTCTTTCTAATAAGAAAAGAATGTGTTTCTATGAGTTAAAATGCTTGATAGTTTTTCTTGCTTATTTTTTCATACGTGGGTAACCCTTAAGCTTATGCTATTATTACAGACAGAAGATATACAAATGAAGAACAAGTTCGTGTCAAACATGAAGGATAATGAGAAACAAGGGAAATAAAACTTAAAACTTCTAAGAAATAGCATCTAAGACCCATGATAATAAGCATTACTAATACTGACAAAACATATTGGCCCATACTTGGTTGAATTGTAATTATTTTATTTTATTTTATTTTATTTTATTTTATTTTATTTCATTTCTTGTGATGTACAGAATTTGGGCTTATTTTGTCTTTGTTTTCCTAGTTCCTTAGGTAGCATCGTTAAGTTATTTGTTTGTGTTCTTTCTGATATTTTCAAAACTTTACTTATTTATTTATTTAATTTATGTGAGTACACTGTCAATCTCTCCTCACACACAAGAAGAGGGAATTGGATCCCATTACAGATGGTTGTGAGCCACCATGTGGTTGCTGGGAAATAAATTCAAGCCTTCTGGAAGAGCATTCAGTGCTCTTAACTGCTGAGTTCTGTCTTCCCCCAGAATTGTATTCTTTTAAAATAAAATATAGATTTAAATTCAGAATTTTGCTCTCACAGAATTGAACGCTTTTATTGTAAACAAGACCTTTGCAGATATATTCAAATTAACATGATGTAGTCAATCTGTGGTATAAATACTATGAATATAAAATGATAAATGGATAAAAAATGTAATGACAGAAATAGTAAGCAGTTTATAATGCTTYGACATTAATGAAACTTAAGTGACTGGTTAAGTAAAGGAATATAGATTTTAAAAAGCCACATACTCTATAAAGAAATTTATATGCAATCTCAAGAATAAACAATTGCTCAATTGTATCAGGACAAATGATGAATCACTAATAAGTCTCTTTTTGTCGATCTTTGTCTATGTCTTTGTGTCTCTATGTGTGTGTCTCTCTGTGTGTCTGTGTCTGTGTGTGACTGTGTATGTCTATGTCTGTGTATATATGTGTATGTCTATGTGTGACTGTGTATGTCTATGTCTGTGTATATATGTGTATGTCTATGTGTATGTGCATCTTTGTGTGTCTTTATCTGTCTGTGACATTGTCTATGTGTGTCTGTATCTTCATGTGTCTCTGAAACACTGTCTGTCTGTCTGACTCGCTCTCTGTGTACGTATGTATATGTATGTTTGTATCTCTCTCTCTCATGCTCTCTCTCTCTCTCTCTCTCTCTCTCTCTCTCTCTCTCTCTGTCTGTCTCTCTCTCTCTCTCATGCTCTATCTCATGATACTAGCGATCAAACCTAGAACATTGTGCCTACAAGGCAGGCACTCTACCATTGTGCTGTTTCACTCTTTTGATGTTTTATTTGATTGGGAGAGGTTTTTTTGAGAAAATTTTGAATTAACCTTTATCAGAGAGACTGGATTATAATTTTCTTTCTCTTTATGATGATTTCTAAAGATATGATGATGTATTTATATCATGTTCCCGTTTCCTTTCCTCACTCCAAATCCTTCCACCCACCCCTGTGTTTTTACTCTAAAATTCTTTTCTGTTCATCTGTTCAATCATTTATGCAGTCATGTTGATGGCTTCATTGGTAAAATATCTCTGACACTTCTTAGAGACACAGACCTTTCTCAGCCGTCTTGTTCATCAGACTCTTACACTATTTCAACTACAATATTCCTCAATGATCCCTAAGCTTTAAGTACAGGAATTGTGCTTTAGGTGCAGCAGTTAGGATTGTTACCATACAATCTCTTGTTCTCTGCTTCTGATCCATTTGTGTTTTCTGCAGTGTTCTTTGTTTTATTATTTAAGGCAGTAAGAGTGTTGTATTCATCTGTTGGTTCCTATTTTAGGAAGATAAAATTGTGCTGCTTGATTACAGTGTATGCCCAAATTTGTGTTATATTAAATAGAAGGAAAGAGCTAAACATCAACAATAAAAACCAATCTAACAAACAAACCAAGAAACTAACTACAACTGAATTGTGTTCTTTGAATGTATAATAGTATAAGCCTTATCACTCCCATAATTTCATCTTAAATATGGAAGTAGTAAACAAGCTAAAATACAAATGTGAAAATAACACAAGGATTTACTATTGACCTTCCTCTAAGAGGGAGGATGTGCATATGAATCCTGCTCYCCAACCATCTTTATTATTCCAAATTATTCTTCTATTCTTAAAGAATTTCATATATGTATAGAGTGTTCTCTGGTCATATCACTCCCACACTGCACCTCCAAATTCTTAGGAATCCTTGTCCCTATTTCTTCCTTTCAACTTCATGTTCATTCAAGGTTCAGAGACCATCGCAGAGAGGTTAATTTTCTGTTCCTTAGTTATGTAGTGGGTAGATATTTAAACATTACTGACTTTTCCACTCCCAGTAATCATCAACTATCCATAGCTTCACAGGGATAAAGACTTTTGTATCCCTCTCCATGCTAGAATGGTAGCTAGCTTAATCGCATCCTGGTAGACTTCAAAGATCTACAATTGCTATGAATTCATGTCTACTTAGCAGAACGATGGTAAAAGGGTCACCTCTGGGGCCTATGAGCTCTCCAGTCATGAGTTCTGGGACAGATTTACCATACCATCCATGTGTTTCTTCCTTCATACCAGACCTTAAATTCAATCAGAATGCTTCAAGTTACCTGTTAGCATTTGTTCTATTATGGAACCTATGAGCACATCTTGCCATATTGGTTATTATTATAGTTCACAGCTATTGGACTTTGGTTGTTGCTGTATTCTCCAGAAACATATGTAGTACATTTTTTGCTATGAAATCTAGTCACCAAGAAGGAATTGACCAAAGACAACTTGAGAGCATTGAAAACAACACATTGAAACATAAATCTTATTTATAAGCTTCTTACAAAATGTAATTGGAGTTACCCTTCATGCATTATAATATTCCTAGAAAAAGCCAATGGAGTGTCAAATTAAAACTCTTGTGCCTGATGAAAGATACTTCCCATTGATTTGATGATCAGATGTTTCGTTGAGACTCCAAACAATACAAATTATGACTATTTCTCTTGGTTGACCAGCAAAACATTATAGTGATGCACTACTTGATGGAGACACCACACAGTTTATTCATAGGACTTTGAGGAATCAAGAGCAACTCACCAGAAACTCTTCAACTGTTTAACAAAGGCAGTAAGGTGTGGATTTCCACCCATCAATCCCTGGTATATTGAAACTATCTTTCTATAGGAATTACATAATAAAATTGTACTTTCAATATAAAAATACTAATTCTACAGTGCATGAATTTAGAATGGCTCTAAATGTTTCCCTTAAAGTTCAGAATACCCAAGGTACAATTCATAGACCACATGAAACTCAAGAAGGAAAACAAAAGCAGAGACTGAAGGAGAGGCCATTCAGAGACTGCCCCTCCTGGGGATCCATCCTATGTACAGTTACCAAACCCAGACACTGTTGTGGATGCCAAGAAGTGCTTGCTGACAGGAGCCAGATATAGCTGTCTCCTGAGAAGCTTTGCCAGTGCCTGATAAATAGAGGTGGATGTTCCCAGCCAACCATTGGACTGAGCACTGGGTCCCCAATGAAGGAGTTAGGGAAAGGTCTGAAGGAGCTGTAGGAGTTTGCAGCCCCATAGGAGGAAAAACAATATCAACCAACCAGACCCACCTGAGCTCCCAGGCACTAAACCACCAACAAAAGTGTACACAGGGTGGGACCCATGGATCCAGTAGCAAATGTAGCAGAGGATGGCCTTGTTGGACATCAATGGGAGAAGAGGCCCTTCCTTGGTCCTTTGAATGTTCAGTTCCCCAGTGTAACAAAATGCCAGGCTGGGGAAGTGAGAGTGGGAGAGTGTGTGGGGGATCACCCTCATGGAAGGAGGGGGAGAGGGTATGGCTAAGGGGGTTTTGGGAGGGGAAACCAGGAAAGGGGTAATACTTGAATTGTAAATAAATAAAATATCTAATAAAAATAAATAAAATGTGAATAGAAATTTCAGAATATTTTCATCTTAATAATGTGTTATACTCTTGTCTCCCTTGTAATTTGACATTGAATATAGAAGGACTGGAAAGTAACATGGTTAGCTGCCATCCCCAGGAGCTCAGCTCTCTTCACACACACCAGCTGAACAGTGAGTGCAGTTTTTTGAACACTCTACATAACTCCCCTGTCTTCTTTTGTCTAATAAGGAAGGTTCTTGAGTCTCTCTAACATTTTGCAGTCTTTAATCTCTTTGAAAGTAATATGACCCACTGTGTGGTTTCTCCCTTGTCAAAGCAAATGTACCTTAAAAGTCTTGCATTAAACATTGTCTTTCAATTCCAAGAGAATTTTTAGTTCAAATAATGAGCACACTACTACAAACCTTGCTTTAATTGCTGCATTATAATCTCCAGACTTGAAATACCCTGGAGACCCAGATACATAAAATGACTTCAGAAACAAAGGTGTGGAATTCATTAGAAGTGTGTTTTAAATGGGAATGTGCTTGAAACTCACTGAAAGACTATTATTGTCCTTTGGGTATTTGATAACTTGGGCTATTATGTAATGTATAACAAGTATAATATATTAAAAGAAAGTGAAAAACAATGCATCTAATTGTAATTTTGAAGATGTGTATATATGTATATATGTATATATATATATATATATTTAATATATATATATTTAAGGGGACAAATAATACTAATATCAGCTTTTTTAAAGAGCAGAGAAAAACTGAATCACTCCACATGTGCATGCCAAAAGTAATATTAACTTTTTGTTTTGACATGTGGTGATTACTAAGACATTTAAATTTTAGAATTTCCTTAGTTTGACAGTGTTGAGTTAATTATACGTTTATGGTTCTGATGGGAATACAAGAAATATTAAAATACTAATATCAAATCATAAAAGCCTTTAACAAAAAAACAAAGGATTTTGAGTACCAAATCTTGGAGTAGTTTTTGTCTCCAGCCTTACTATTAATCTAAAAGTGTTGTCATTATTCTATGATCTGCATTCTTCCCTTCACAGTTAAGCCAATGGGAGACATTTCTACACTGCTTAATAGACTACAGAATAATATAACCACTATTATTATGAACACAATATTTGGGCCACTTTTCTTGTTCTATTGAATCATGCTGGAAATCATTTCTTAGGCTTACACAGAGCCTGTCTGAAATTAGTACAGTTCTTCATCCCTCTTATTTTCTCCTAAGTCACATAAAAACTATGTCATGTAAATTAACTACATGGGTCTGGATTAAAGAGAGAAGAGTGGGGGACTCACCATGTTGCTGAATGTATTATTGGCTCGTATGCATTATTTTTCTTTGATGTCTTAATTTAAAATTATTTTTTCCTGAGAAATCATTTGAAAGGAAACAAGTAATCTTCAAAGGAAATTTGTAAGTTGAGCTCATCAAAGTGCCCATCAGCTAGAATACCATTTAGCTGTGGGTGACCTGAAAATCCTCATAATGGACCTTAATCCCATAAAATGGACAAACAAAGCTAACAGCATGCATGAGCATGGTGAGAAAACCCTCCTTGGCCAATCAAGCAAACAAGGCCTCCGTGCTCTCTGAAAGAGCACCAATCAGCTGCTGATGGGAAATTCAAGGAGTTAATGTTGTGTACCTCCTTGTGTCCTGCTGAGAGGACCGATTAAGTATGAAGAGTGGTTGCCCAAATAAAGTCACAAGAAACGGTGTTATCAAGGCTCTTGCAAAGCTAACAGGTCAGCATAGAGAATAGTAAAAGTCAAAAAGATTCTGTTAGCTATAATTTACAGGTACAGATCACAGGTGCAAATCATGGGTTTGGCAAGGTAACACCTGATGGTTAGTGTCTGAGTCCATTCACCAAGGCCAACTYTTCATCGCTAGCAGAGAAAAAAAATGGGATGGAAAAAATAACAAAGTAATTTTGTCACAATTTTATTAAAACTTTGTAATCTATGTATCCATTACCTTTACATTGCAATTCTTTCGTTATAGAAAAATCATGTTTTCCCCTCCTAAATACTACACTGCATTCCACATGTCTAGCAAAATTCTATACCCCAAGTAGATATTATATGAACTGCAATGATATTGAATGGCTTCTTTGAAAATGCTATTAATACACTCGTGTGTTCTTAGTAAGTTAATATCTGTACAAAAGCCATCAAATGAGTACGATGGGCTTTGTCAAAAAAAATTAAAAGTTTGCCTAAGCAAATCTATGTATAGGATCTTCCATAGATTCACACAAACAAATCAAACTAATTATGCAGTTTTACCTATGGTCACATGTCTCTTAGTACTCCAGTACTCAGTCTCCATCTGAAAGTCATTCTGCGACACTGTTTCATTGGTTGCAGTCATAGGAAAACATCTGTGCCATCTGCATGTGGGATTTCATGTGGATTGTCTTGAATTAAAATTTTAGCTGTACTACAAAATTATCATTCAATAAAGTTATAAAAATTCTTTTGGTACATTCCATGGTGACTAAGAGTTTCTAGATTTAGAAGGCTGAGAATATTTAAAGGTAAAAAAGGCCATTTTGTGAGTAGTATTAATATGCTTTAGGTATGAGCATGCAAGGAAATACTATAGGGTTGGACTTCTTTTAAAAGCAGTGAAATACTATTTTTAATTTTTATTCACTTGCAGAATAGATTTGATTTTTTATTCAATTTGAGAACAGTAATTAATAGAAACACTCATCACAACAAACTACATTTTATATTTAAGAAAAAGGGAAGAAAATAGCAGGGGAATACATTGATTTGAGGCATCCTTTGGGGGCAAGGTGACCTTCTCATACATTGTTGGAATCTCCCTGAAATGGTACCTTTATTTATTCCAAGCTAGCATTTCCTCCTTCAGGAAAAGGGTCTGTTTTATATTTCAGGCTCGCAGACAGGAGAAAGCATACTTGTGGTAAAGCTGAGGCACTGGGAAGCAGGATATGCTCCGAACCTATTCATGGATAACAAATCAAAACCAGACATAGGTTTGGTTTCAAAAGTGGGTTTTTGTTATAGGGGATTTATCTAATGTTGGAAATACTGAAGAGCTATTAGACTAGGGTTTGGATAAGAATGAAGAAAAGCTAACAGACTATATTTTTGCCAAGATATTGATTTACATTCCATAGAAAGTCTTTTAGTTGTTTTATATTTGTCTATATTTGTTGAAAAAGAAGCAAGTGCCTGCTATAAATATCCACCTAGGACAAATGACAGATTTGGGGTATTGAAAGAATAGATTTCTAAGAAAGTTTGAATTTGATTTAGTAATGAAACTTAGCTGCTGTTATAGAGATTTATTCTGCACTTGATTAAAACTCAAAACAGCTAGCTATAAGGTAACCTTTATCTTTTAGATCAAACTCACATAGACTTAAAATTTTAAGTTATTGGTTTCAAAATAAAGTGAAAACTGGAATAACTTTTTTCTATGAATTATAAACATGGCAAACTCTACAGAAATGTCATCCTCATCCTCCACATAGGAGCAACTGAGCTATACATTAAATCAGAATGTTGCCTCTGTTCATTGTTCCACATTCATTTCATATTTTAGAAGTGATTTCTCAAGCAAATTAAGCAAACTGACATTTTTTAAATATAGGAGAAAAATCTACTATCTTATTTTACATTTGATATAAATTCTTCCTTATAAGATCTATTGTCTATGTAAAAATAGCATATGAGAACTGTTTCATTCTGTTTCAAAGTGAAATTAGGTGACCATAATGTTTATGTCATTTTTGTTCTTGGAGAAATATCATAATCACACTTTCCCCTTTTGTAGACTATTTCCAGATATGGCACCTGCTCTGTCTCATAGGTTGAACTGAAAAAYTGAAAGGAAAGTAGACCTTTGGCCTTTCATTCCTTGTATATTTCCAACATACTCAGTTTGTCAGAACTTATTCTACATACAAAAATACTTCTGCTTTGTAAAAGCAGAGAACTCAGGAGACTTACCTGTAAAAAATTTTTCTTCTTCTTCTTCTTCTTCTTCTTCTTCTTCTTCTTCTTCTTCTTCTTCTTCTTCTTCTTCTTCTTCTTCTTCTTCTTTTCTTCTTCTTC